>CM036907.1:39962187-40191393 GCA_020800305.1 Porphyrio hochstetteri | reverse complement strand
AAGGAAGGAAGAAAGGAAGGAAGAAAGAAAGAAAGGAAGAAAGAAAGAAAGGAAGAAAGAAAGAAAGAAAAGAAAGAAAGAAAGAAAGAAAGAAAGAAGAAAGAAAGAAAGAAAGAAAGAAAGAAAGAAAGAAAGAAAGAAAGAAAGAAAGAAAGAAAGAAAGAAAGAAAGAAAGAAAGAAAGAAAGAAAGAAGAGAAAGGAAGGAAGGAAGGAAGGAAGGAAGGAAGGAAGGAAGGAAGGAAGGAAGGAAGGAAGGAAGGAAGAAAGAAAGAAAGAAAGAAAGAAAGAAAGAAAGAAAGAAAGAAAGAAAGAAAGAAAGAAAGAAAGAAAGGAAGAAAGAAAGAAAGAAAGAAAAGAAAGAAAGAAAGAAAGAAAGAAAGGAAGAAAGAAGGAAAGAAAAGAAAGAAAGAAAAGAGAGAAGAAAAGAAAGAAAAGAAAGAAGAGCAAGCAAACAAGCAAGCAAAATTTGGAGGTCAGAGCAATGTGCTGTTTTAATCCAACTCCATAGGGTGAATTAAAGAGGCATTTTCAGCAAAAGGTTATTGAAACCAAATCCCAGGGAGCAGCCACCAGCTGTTTCAGGGAACATATGATCAAGTTTTAAGATGATTAATTTTTCACAGTGGTGGCCCTTAAAAACTTTCCCATCATATTTGATAACTAATGAGTACTTGCTACAGATGACTGCTTTGTTCTGTGTTTATTGAACAGAGGTCCCTTCAGTCTGAACAGGTAATGTTGAGCAACCAGACGTAATTTTGTTAGCCAAAATGGCAGCTACTTCCCAGTCACACAGATTTCTCCTTTACACTTTCCCTGCCATTTCAATGGTGTACAGAGAAATAAGAAAATTGGAAGCCTTGACTTCTAACAGAAGTTTGCCACTGATTTCTTGTATGACAGTGATTAATATTTTAGTTTTGCCATTTGTTAATTGGGAAGAGCAGGAGATAGAGCTGTATTAAAGTCCAGCAAGAACCAGCAAGCAAGCCCTTAAAGGGGCTTTTCATACAAGTAGATCTCTGTCTGAATTTACCTATATGATCCATGCATTAAGCATGTAATATGACTGCTGAGTAGTATTGTTCCAAGCAGAAAACCTGTGAGCTATGGACACTCCCTGTAGCTCCACTTTGGCACTAGCTCAGCGGATCTGTCCAGGTATATGGGCAGGCATCGGCACTCAGCCCCCAGGAGAATGGGCAGCCCTGACATAAGGACTTAAGCATGTGGTGAGTTTTACATGCCTAAGACCATGAGCTCCAAGAACACCAGCATATTTAGAGGAAAACCACAATACTGCCCAATGGTAAGCATCAGCAATGAAGAGTAGTTCTGTTCTAGGGGGGGTGTGTTAATTTTTTTTCCCATGAGTGTTTCTCCAGAGAATTCAAAGTCCTGAAATGTCTTGTAAAAGATACACATCTGAATTCTTTTGAAACTGGTGGAAGAAAGAAAGATTGTTCTTTCTTTCAAAGCACCCCCAGTGGAATATGCAGTGATCATCTGTCTCCACCATCGCTCAGCATTTAGCGTAAGCAACAAGGATGTTGTAAGCCTGATGAAATTTAAGCACACTGCACATTCTGCTGGAATATGCATTACCGCCCAGTCTCTGGGGTTCTTCAGACAAAAGACTTTCTCACCTTTCCATAAAGCTTTTTCTGAGTGTTCACTGTGTCAGATAAAAGTAGTGAGACACTTGTTAGGATGAATAAGAGACAGAACCTTGGTTCCTTTTTCCACGTCATCCTTGGTGGAGCAATAACCATTTCCTCATGTCCTTTCTTTCATACCTCTGACCCACTTAACCAGGCTAGCTCTCTCTGAAGTCCCTCTTACACACTTATCAAATGCCATTCTTTGATGGTGAAGACATGGTAGGTGAGAATTCAAATGTCCTCAGTCACAGGAGGAAGTGCACCCATCCCTTTTGCAGCAGGTGGATGATGCTCTGACCTTGTGAGTAGCATTAGGGAAAAGCACCATCACTCACCTTCTAATTTTCTTTTTTTTTTCCAGTGATGCCCAATCTCTTGGCACCAACTTCCCAGCTTTTTTGGGTGGTTGGTGAAGTTTAATCCAACACAGCATGGGAGAGGTGCTAAATTGCCAGCACAAATAAGAGAAATGGACTTTCTACAGTAAACAGCAGAACTTCAAGCACATAAAAAACTTTAACATCAAGAACTTAGTTGCCTACAAGAAGTGTAAGCACCCTACACTGAGGAGGCAGCTGAACAAGGGTCTTGAGGATCAGGATTTTTGACTGGGTGCTTAAAGTAACAGGTGAGCATTGAAGTTGTATCCAAGCCCTTTCATGGATTTAGCCCCCAAGTCCTATTAAGCAAGCAGCCACCTTAAACACACCTCAGGAATTGCAATCTGCTGTTTATCACTTCCCACAGGCACCACTTTAAACACACACATGTGTGTATACATGTGTATAGAAGGAATACCTGGAGAAATTCAAAGCATCTTAATTAAACTTAAGATGTGTGGTTCAGATAAGATTGGCATGTGGCCACTGCATTCCAAGATTCTCAAATAGCATAATCTAATTAATTTTGTTTAAGAACACAGAGGTCATAAACATACAGTAATTTGAAACACTTAGTACCCTGCCAGCTGGCACTGTGTCCTTTCCACTTCTTTGCACTATAATTTCACTTCCATTTGTGCCGAGCACGAAATCTCCTCACTCCAGTAGTAGGCTGTATTATGTTACACAGTGTTCAGCTGAGGTATTTTTTAATGAACTAATTACATGTTAGTTAATAATAGAACATTTCTTTAGTAGTCAACTGCTGAATATAATTCTGAGAGAACTACTGTAGGCTGGGATCCTACAGGAATGTTTAGGAAGAGGTTTCAACTAAAAGCATTGTGTTTCTTTCTTTAATATTCTATAAACAAATAAAAATATCTCCCCCCAAAAAACTGATATTTTATCTTTTCACTGCTGTGTTGTGCACTGGCAACTGAAGTTTTCCCACCTTTGTTAACAGAGGATTTTTGAAAGTCATTCAAAAAATAATGGAGAGGATTTCTAGAGACCTGCCATCAGAAAAGCATATTTGGATTTCCTTCAGTTTGCCAGCCGCTTATGTCCAGCCTGTTTCTGCAGCAATGCTGCACACACAGTCTGTGCACTCACTTCCCAGGCAATTGCTGAGTGCCTGGAACAGATAGCTTCTGTGAGGTTCAGACCCTCTTTATGGGTCTCCTGAATGAAGAAACATGATGTCATGTAACATGATGTTGTGCAAATCTTTCAAAATGTTTCTCACCGCTCTGCCCACCGGGGAACCATCTGGCTGATGTGTCCAGCCAAATATCCAAAGAGCTCTGCGCGTTTCTAGTTACTGAGATGCAATGCAGATAAATTTAATGACTTTAGAGCTCAAGTTTGCCACTCAGAAATAATTCCCCAAGGACACATGCCCTTAAAGGTTGACTTTTGACCACTTGGTTTAGTTTTGAGATAGCAGGAGCCAGTGAGCTACAGTTAGACTTTTATGACCTATGGGTATTATTATTTCAGAAGTATGTATTTTCAAGAATGCCATGGGTCAGATTCTCCTTGGCTGATGTAAAGGAGCCCGGCATGATGAAGCAATATTTCAGCTACACAGATTTATAGCAAGGAAGGATCTGGCTCAGCATACAGAGACACACGCACGTCATACACAGGCTTCACTATTCTCCTCACAGCACACGTATAACTATCACTAACGTTAATGAAAGGCATGCATTGAGGGGTTATGTTCTTACATGTACATTAGTGTGTAAAGATCTCCATCAAAGATTTTCTCTGCTGCAAGACAGGGATATGGTTACAAAGCTATTCTCTGTCTGGTACTGCCAGCAGTGCTGTAAATCCCCCACACCCCGTATCTAATGTACTCAGATGCAGAGGAGGCAAACATCCATGCCAGGGGAAACCTAGAGGAGCACAGGCTGGCTAAAAAGCAGCTCTCAGAGACACAAACCAGACAGAACTCCCTACAATCCCAGCACTGGGCTCCTAAGAACTGCTTAGCCTTAACCCTTAGCCAGCTAGAAACCAAAGGAGAATTAACGTTTATTGTTAGTGAAAATACAAAGCGCATCCTTTCTAGCACAGAATGCTGTGTGATACGGAAGCATTGGGGTTTTTTTAAGTCTTATTTGTGAGAGAAACATACACCTTCCATTTTGTACCTTGCACTGCTGTTGGAGAGAAGGACTTGGAGCTGCAGAATCTCTGGGATGGGCAGGGAACTTCAGGCTTTCTAGACAACCTCCTGCTTGGACCAGGTGCAGTGGGAGCAGGCTTACCTGAGCCTTGCCCAACCAGTTTTGAGCACCTCCAAGGATGGAGACCCTACTGCCCCTCTGGGTAACCTGTTCCATTGCATGACAACGACCTAAGGTTTTTTTTTTTATTGAGTCAGAATTTCTTGTGTGCCAACTTAAGTCCACTTTTTCATATCTTTAGTGAAATCAAAGTTGAACCATAGCATCACTAATCCCATTGAATTTATTTGAACAGGTCTAAGGAGTTTTACTGTAAATTGCAGTGGAGATAGAACTGCAGGGTACAGATGACCAATAATGCTATGTAAACATTTCCACTTTGGATTTAGCTGGATCTGATATTTATTAAATGACACTGTTATAGAAGTAGTTTGAGTAAAATAATTGGTGGCATGAAACCAATCCCTTTTCTAATGTGTAAGTTTCTGACATTGTTTAGTGATCTCAGTCCAGTGGACAGATCTTAACATCAAAGCCCACCATCACAGTTGGTGCTCAAACATTTCTTGACAAGGTTCCAGATTCTTAAAGGTATTTAGGCATTATTCTGCTCAGTGTTGCAAGGCCTAAGTGATTTAGACAGGTAAGAACCATATTTAGAGCTGTCTGACTTAAGACTCCTTGGAAGCCAAGATTTAAGTGCAAAAGAAACTGGAATTTACAGACACACACAAACCCCATCCTTCGAAGCAGTCTCTCCACAAGAAGGAGGCAGGAAGGAAAGTAAGTAGAGAAAGTTGTGGAAATTTATGTTGCCTTTATAGGTGTTGTTCATATTAAGATAACTTCATTTCCAGGACCAGCATCACTCAGAATTAATAACTACATTTCTTAAAATCAATTAATACAAAGAAATGTTACTGGCTATAGGCCAAGTAACAACTTAATTTTTCATGGATATCAGAAAAAAACCCCACGGATTCCCTTTTCTGAACAAACTCTTGAGTGCAAAGAAGAAACAGGCTGGATTTTTTTACTCCTCTGAAGAAAATTGCCCCTAAAATAGGGTCTCGATAAAAGGTACTCTACACAAACATAACAGAGAATGACCATAATGGAGATGTGGTTCACATACTTAAGCATATGAGATAAACCCACTGCATTGCATCTGGTGAGTTTATACTGACAGTTTATTTCCAAGACAGTCATCAATATAATGTCTGAGTGCTTAATCCTTCCCCACTAAGTCAGTACCAAGACTCCCACTGGCTTCTACTCTGTAGGTTTGAAGCCTGCATAGTTGATACCTACAAATGAACTACTACTTACCCAGGAGTACAGCAAGGAAGAAAGTATTTAAATATAAACATTTATGATTAAAGAATTGCCTCTATCAAAATCCATCGCAAAAGTGATTAATTCTCTATCATTTGAAGGGTTTTCTTTTTTTCCAAATATCTCTTCTAAATCAACATCACTATTGAAATAGAAAAAAACTATTTGAATTTTCTGGTTTATTTAAAACCTAAAATAAAACTTATTTTCTGCTTAAAATTATATCTTATTTTATAAAAAAAATATGGCTGATTTACAAAAACCTTTCTTTGGATAACTGAAGAATAAAAATAATAATCTCATAGTTTTGGGGGACAGGTCATAAAATATCACCTGAAGTTACAAATAATCAATCAGGTAAGTCTGTTTTAAATCTTGAAAAATAAAACTGTAATTGATATTTTTCCCATTTTTCAGTGTTGTGTTTTTGACCTGTTCTATCTGCTTGGAAGCTAATTTCAAATTCCAATCAGAGCACACTGAGATGTTCAGACGAAAAATGTGGCACATTTTAACACTGGTTTTGTCCAAGGGTAAAGAGCATACAGGCAACATGTTTCTCTGCACTCCTTTAAAATCTGTGTCTGTGTAGTGCAGCAGAGCTGAGCTTTCGGGGATAAATAGGATCAGTGCTTTAACAATGCACCATTTCCTTTTCTCCACATAGATCTTCCAGAATTCATAATTTCATTTTACATACAACATGGTTTTGATAGAGACCGGGGTAATGAGAAAGCTGCAGCCTCTAGTTCATGAGGTCTTTCCTGAAAATAAATATCTAATTCAGAAATCAAACATTGCAATTAATGAATTACTGTTAATCTCAAAAAGCGAAAACACTTCCCTTCATTGCTTTTCTGATTTTCATGAAAAGGCTTTACAGACAATAACCTTCCTCCCTGACTCACAATGAGGTCTGTGGTGCAGGGACTGTGATTCTTGTCCTGCTGAGCAACATTGTACCACCAAGTGCTGGGCCACATGAAGTTTTGGCTGTGCTCTATTATTTATTTTCCAGTTCTCCAGATTCCTGTGCCCTGTTCTCTGGTTCCCAGAGGTAGGCATTTCTGTAATTTCCATTTGCTTCCAAATATCTTAGAAAATGCAAAGCGCTCTTGGCTTGGATTTCATACATGCTCCAGTGCCAAAAACCTATCTGCATTTTTCCCTTGTATATCCTAATTCTAAACTTAGTTTTCCTTTTACATTCTGCAGCACTGTGCAATCCTGGGGGGGAAATAGTTATTCAGGGTAGCGTTAACCCTGTGTGAAATACAAAGTGTGAACATTTAGTCTGCCCATCATCACTCAGCTGAACGAAATGGCTTTGTGGCTGACGCTTCTTCCACCTTACTTCTCCTCCATTGAACTGCTTAAACAAAATCCATCTTGCTTGTTCTTTCTAAAGCCATAGGCTCGCGTTGTCTAGCCTCTCTCGCTGCCCCCTAATCCATCCAGAAAGCCCAACCTGTTTGAAATAACCAAATATGCATGTGGAATTTGCATTAGAAACATAGTAGACCTACTAACCATGGCTATTACAGCACGCTCAATTGTTCAAACATGCCTCCCACCTGTTGCTGCTTATAATGTGCTCAAGTGCCATCAAGTGCAAAAGTTATGGTGCTATTTATATGGAACCTTCTTAGACATGCACGAGGTGCAAGATATATTTACAAGAGCCTGCTTTCATCTCTTCCGCGAGGCACAACAGGGGTCTCATCTCCTCCCCGGATGCACATGTGACTACAGATGTCATTACTGGAAATAAAACATTCCCACCAAGCAGAGACCGAACCCCAGGGAGACCAGTACAGGAATTCTCTCAAGCCTTTCATTTGGAGAAGGAAAAAGAGGAGGGAAACAAAAAAAAAAAAAAAAAGAAAAAAAAAAAAAGAACCAACCCACCCCAAAAGCAACAACCCACGAGCAAAAATGCCCCACAGCTATGCTGGTTTAATTGCTGTGTCGTGGATGCACACGGGATGAAGACAAGGAAGGAACCGCAAGCATTCAGGTGGGAGCCGTTCCAAAATCCTACAGGAAATTTGTGTTGGCACTGGGGGCCTGAAGTTAATGGAAAGATTCAGACTCACTCAAGTGTGCTCTGGATCAAGCCCTTAATACAGAAAAGTGTCCTAATGTGCACGACTACAAGGCACAAAAGAGTGAACTCCTGGTTCTAATCAAGCCAGCTAATGTTTTTATCATTAATTCACCTAATCAAGAATTTTATCCTAAAATTTCAATATTTTTAAATTTCTGGAGACTTAGTTCAGGCTTTTTAAGGTTAGACCATGTCAGGGTGAAAATAACCTTCCTAAATCAATGTACAAGTAAGAATGAAGAGAATCAAGATTTAGATATGGAAATAGTGAGTTTTGAACTGCTTTGCATTTCTGATAGTTTTAGGGCAAGGGAAACACAGTCTGGGGGAAAAGGCTCTCCTAAAACAGATACTCACATATTTTTACATAGTTTTACAGTCTTTTTTGGATAACACATTTATCTTTTTAGTATGTCCTATTTACTTTTCTTCTTTGCATTTTTAATTAAATTATTTCTTGTTTCTGCTGCTTCATATCAGTTCCCTGAGAATGCAAAACAAAGATGGACATTATTTGGAGAGTTCCGGCCGAGGACCTGAATACTCATCCAGTTATCAAGCGAAGCACAGACCCATTGATCTTCATTGATTCACTTGACAAATAGGAAAAAAGAAACAACCCTAAAACTCCACATTTGTTTCAAATGACCCTGTAGCATACATGAGATTTCTGTCCTTACAGCTCACTTCCACCCCTGAGTTTGGAAAGAAGAAGCCTGATTTGGATGAAACTTCACAGGAGCCACTGTTTCTGCAACTTACCAAATAATTACCCATGGAAGGATACTGAGATCTTTAGGTATTTGAAATGACTGTGGTGTTGTATAGAGGGACCTGCACAATGGATTATCTTAAGCACCAACAGAGCAGCTACCGAAACATGGAGATCCACACAAGGCTCCTATAAGTGGGAGATCTTCAGTGACTGAGCAGTACTTAGGACATCATCCCATCATCCCTCATTCATTTACCATACCATGAATCACATATTTTTCTTTCATGCTTATAAAAGTGGTGTTATTACAATATGAGATTATCCTGTGTGCTCGGAGCTTGCAGAATCTCTAAGTCCATCTGCTGATTTGGTGCCACTGTGCACATCTCTGTGGACATCCACGTGAGCAGTATTCCACACATAGCTGGCTGAAATGCCGTTGTATAATCTGTTTTGGAAGGAAAATTAGGTTTTCAGCTAAAGTTTTTTGGGTTGGTGTTTAGTTTTTTTTTTCATGGATTGTCTGCTTTCCATGGTAAATTCCAGCTTCTGGCTGAAAACCCAAAGCACTTGTAATGAAATGCCTGGTGTGTTTCTATGAGATGGTGCATGGCACAAGAAGGTAGGGGAACACTTTCCAACAAGTACTGCTGATATAAACTCATATTAACATTGATGCTTTTTCATGCAGCAAGTTGTTAGTGGAGCCACTGGAAATTACAGACAGATGGAAGATACAGGTTGTTGCATGAAGCTTGTTCAGTATGCTGAACAACACCACAAATATGTTATTATATGCACTCCTCTTTGAAGTGTGATGGATGTAGCATGTGTGAGTTGCTGTCTCATTTTTCTATTGAATTATAAAAAAAACAACCCACAGATCTAGCTGGGTGGTAGCTCCATATTTCCCAGTAGCTTCTGACAGTAGTTACATTTCATTTAAAACATACGCTCACTTTTCCTGCATTCCCCAATGTAAACATGTAAGAGATGCTGGAATTTAGTGAAGAAAAGGAACTTTGCAATCCTGTACTGCATAAGGTGGCATGGGAGGGCCAGAGAAAACACATCTGTGGGCGAAAGGCTCACGCTCTGCCTTTCCCAGCCAGAAAGCTATAGGCTTTACCTCAGTTGCCCATGGAAGCACTGAGCTCAGCATGTGCTTGTTCTGGAGGGGTGTGGGCTGTGGCAGAGGGGGGCATGGGGGATTCAGATATGCCCTGCTTGAAGAGCTAAGGGTTGAAGGCCATTCCACTGGCCCTGCCTTGCTCTTCTCCCTTGGTAAGTCCGTTATCTAGGGCCAGCTGAAATTGTTCCTCTGCCTTCCCAAGCACGCAGCACCTGGACATAATTTGAGCTACAAAGGCTATACAAACAGACCACTTGAAGATTTTCTCACTAAAAGATACGTTTGACCACCGACACCTGAATGTTTAAGCAACTTCTGCTACCAGAGAAAATGAAGATCTATTTTATTTTATTTTTTTAAAATTATTTGAATTTTTATCTCTGCCTCTCTGGGTTAATTTCTTCTAGCTGCAGCCTGAAAGAATGCCATTTGCAGAAACCACAAGAGGCTTAAAGAGTGGAGCAATTATTGCATCCACATTCTTGGAAAAGTCTGATAACAGAGGAGACCATTCCTACAGCTCAGTGGCAGGCCTGAGTATGCTGTGAGAGAGTACAGCATGAAAATGACTCATGGGCCAGTGCAGTGTCCTCAGTGCTTGCACACTGACATCAAAGCCTAGGAACTCGAGGCCTCCCTTGAATGAGCTCAACTGCATTTAAGGAGATTCTGGCAATCAGTCTAAAAAAAGCACATTAGACGCTTACAAGGAAGCAAAATGCACAATTCCTTTGTTATCTCTGGCATCAGTGGAATGATAGAGAAGAGGTGTATTTTCCCAGGGTGTCCATCAGAGAAGAGCCCTGCAGGGTTTCTCAGATGCCCAACAATGAAATTAGCATATACTAGGGAAAAGTACACACTGCCACCCTATTTGAAAGAAGAGTGTCTTGCGTGATTGTTAAACGGTGAATTAGGTTCATACAAAGTGTTCATTTTGTCAGATCCGGAAAGTTTGTGAAACAATTTTTGGGTTTTTTTTGAGGTTTTTTTTAATACTGACATCTTAATACACATAGAAATGCTCCTTAACATTTTGTTCCCTAAACGTCTACTGATTATCATCAACCCTTTTCACCTACCATTAACAAAATTGAAGTTGATTTTCTCCAGAAACAATAGATATCTCTTTGTTCTGGACAGCTCTGACTGCAGTGTGTTGATCCCCTTCACTTCCAAAGTCCTGCACACAATTATTCACTCACTTTTAGCACAATAATTTTAAAACCAAGCAAATCTAATTTTATTTTCCAATGGTAGAGAATTGATGTATTGTCTTATGACACCTGCATTTAGTTTCTCAGTAACTAACCTTAGATACTAACAGTTCCAGTTCAGTTTCACACTTGGTAGTTGTATGACAGAAGCTCAGTAACTGGTACCAGTGCACAGAAGATCCTTTGTAGGTTTCTTCAAGGTCTTGGAGCTCAGGAAAAATGGATCCAATCCAGTCTTTGCCTTCACAACTGTGGATAAGGTTCTCTTCTTAATGCCAAGCTAGGTCAGCTTTCTCTTAGGTGGGCTAGAGTTCCCAGTGCTATTGTTTTCCATTCTGACAACCATGTTACCAGGCTTACATATAGCAGTGATTTGGAGTTGGTTCTAATATCTGACCACAAATACTAGAAAATGTGTGGCACAACACCGCTCTGATCCTGGATGAGTTTACTTTGTAGTGATCATTAATGTGTCTGCAAACAAACATTAACAACAAAGAACAAAAACACTGTAGGGTCAATCTCTAGGAAACATTACATCTTAGAGACAAAAGACCTCCTAACACCATCTGCTAGCAAACCTCTGCTGAGAACATTTTTCAGGCTATTCTTTCTTTAAATTGGCCAAATTCTTCACGTTTAAATGGACTTAATTTTTTTTAGGAGCTGAGCAAAAGGAGAGACACAATGTAATGACAGCATAATGGAGTCATAAAGCATACTGGAGAACATGTGGGAGGAATAGTTACTTGAGAATAGGAAGGAGGAAAGGTAGGCTTGAAAAGAAAGAATTTTCTTGTAAACATTTCACAAAACACCAGAATGATAATTTTTTGAGTGATGAAATCCATTGGCTTAGTGCTAAAAATATGATGAACACCTGTTGTGGCATGTGGCAAGTACTCTGGTTAGCAGCAGCACAAAGCTATGGTCCTGCTTTGTTATTCCCTTGCAATACAGGGGACAATCCCAGACTGAAGCACCTAAGTATTAATTTTACAAAAGAAGAGTAGAACTGATTCAGACTAAGTAGAGGAAATCTCATTTCTGCAGAATGGAACGATTACCGAAATAGCAGATGTAACATTGGTGCACCTTTCAGTAGAAGCTCTTTGGCACAAATATGCATTTGTTTGAAGAATACCAAATGTCTATTTGTAACTATACTAAAAAAGTCCCATCTGTGTTTTTACTCCTTCCCACCTAGTGACCTGTAAATTTCTACCTCTAAGGGAATGCCTCTTTGCCCAAGCCTTATATTTTTTTAAGTGGTCGAGGTTCTCATTAAATAATATTTTATATTCCTCTTCCTGTTACAGCAGTTGTCCATTCAGGGTTGGGGTTTTTTTTTGAGAGGATCAGGTATGGGGTTTCGGGGGAGAGGTTGGGTGGTGGGGAGGGTGGCATCAATAATTTAGGGCTCTTCCTCACATGAATTTCAGGCTATGAACTTATTGATTAAAAAGGTTTCTGAAATCTTTAGCTTCATGGAAAGAAGAATCTAGGCAAACTTGTGGAAATGTCTCCTCTCAACTCACCAGTCAGTCACCCACTATCTCTATGAAAGCACAAGTATAAGCCCTTTCTTCTTTCACACAAAGTCAGGGAGGGAATGAGGAGGAAATAATTTTTTAGATATCATCTGCTTAACTGATAGCAACCAGCTTGGACAGAAATGTCAGAAAGTGAACAATCAGTTGCTCCTTTTGTAATTCTTTCAGGACCAGGCACTAGTTCAACTCTAGGAAGACCTTTTGGCCCTCCCAGGAAGGGAAAGAGACAGAGGAAAAACAAACCTAGAGAAAAACAGCAGGCTGCAGAGCACAATGAATACAAAAGTCAAGGGCTGTGGGCAGTTCCAGGATCAGAAATGAGTGAATGTGGAAACAGAAGAGGGACACGGAAAAAAGCATCCGGGTCAATGTCCTGTCCTCCCAGGGGGTGTGCAAGGATCTGGTGGTCACTTCTTGGGGGAACATTGCCCTAGCGGGCTGGGATGGAAGGGGAATGGACCATTGTCAACTGGACTCCCCCTATACCATTTTGCTGCTGCTTCTTCCTCCTGATGATGTGAATGGCCAGTTCAGCCAGAGCCAGGAGAAAACTGATGGAGAGGCTCTGGTGACTTGCAGGGCTTTATTCTGAAAGGTTAAGCATATCTACATTCCTCTGTTTATCAAAGGTGGTGCCCCAAACCAGACTGGGGGTTAGTTCAGAAATAGCTTAAACTGTAGCACTGGGCTGGCTTATAACGTCCCCAGCAGAATAGTGAGAGACTTTCATCGTGAGAAAACAAACAAACAAACAAGAAGTCAGAGAATAAAAAGCTGTTTTCCATATTTTGTTTGGAGGCAACAGACGTTTATCGTACCTCTTTTGGCAGGACTAACTCTTGGCTCAGAGCAAAGCAAAACTTTCCATGGACAGTGAATGGTGCTACTGACCCAGACGCAGAGGTGTGGGAATATAAGGACTAATCCAAGCTGTCTCCAGCAAGGATGCTTTACTGAGGAGGCAGCTGTTACTCAGCAAGGGTTTTGTGGCAAGCGGATTTTTTTTTCTTTTTTTTTGTACAGAGGGGTTTTCCTCCATGCCCAGGCCTCAAAGGCATAACTGCCACATGATTTATAAATGACAACAGTGATCACTTTTGAAAGCAGAGCCACAGCCTGGCTTGGAGCCCCTGCCAGCACCCTGATACATGGAAGGCCAGAGGATAGTGTTGGCTGAGTCAAATGGCTCTTGAGGGATTTACAGAGTAGATTACACTTGAAAAGGGAATCCTCTTTTATGTCTATCCTTGGGAAATAAATGCTAGGCACTGTTCAATGTTGTTCTGAGTTGGACAGGTTCTCTAAAACTGAACGCAGGACCAAATTCTTGCCATTCTATCAAGGTACTCCAGGAAAGTCCCAAACACCTGATAGGCAAAGTGAAAGACACCCAAGCTGTTTATCTTGTGTAATGACACAGGATGGAGCCAAGCCTGAGGTAAATGGGCAATCTTCTGTTCTTGTCGACTTTCATTTTACTATGTAACTTGCTGTTGTAGTATCTTCCTTTGTGGCTTTCAGCAGTGTATCTATACTGATCAAATATTGTCCTGTTGTCATTTTCTACTTCAGTCTTCTCTTTGAGGGAAGAGATCTTTAGAGTAATGTAGTTTTGGCAGTTTCAGGATTGTAAGGACGAGGCAGGGAAAAAAGTATTTATATCTTTTTACCTGCTTCCCTGTGTTTGTTTCAGGATGAAGAGGGTAAATAAACATTTTCTGTATCTAATACAAGTTGTACACACAAATTAATTTTATCTGGAGAGTACAGAAAAAGGAATAATTGACAATGGCCAGTGTGTTTAGGAGACCTTTTAGATGCCTGGAGTCCATATATCTGAACATCACCACTAAAACTTTAGATTTGGATGCCATAGAATTGTGACATAACTGAAAAACACCTGAAGTCAAAGGAAGTAGGCTGCTGATTCTGAAGTACTTAAAGGTTTTGTTAGTACTCAATAAAAGTAATTTTCACTCTAAACCCATCATATTCTCTTTTCCTTCTATCTAAGACTGCAGCATATTAAAAAAAAACCAAAACCTTTGAAATTAATGATGGATTTTAAGAGCTGTATCTTGAACAGTCATGCTCAAATGTTTGATCTTTTAACTGCTTCAGATTATTTTTTTGTTTTGCCTATGTTGCTGCTTCATATGTTTTTGGCAACCCTGAGTAAAATTTCATAATCTCTGTTTTCAACAAGTTCTGCATTCTTTCAAGTGAACAAAATCCGATGATAGAATACTTAACCAGCCCTGACCTAGCTGTTATACCTGTCTACCAATTGTCACTGCAACCAAATGTAGTATGTCAGGACTAAGCCCAAGAATCATGTACTTCATACAATTTTTATTAATTTAGTTGGCATTTTTGCTCTTATATAACATCTAACTATAGGACTTTAACTTTAAGAATGATCTACCAAAGACATTAGGGATACTGATGAAGGGAAGACCACACCTGTGTGTAAAGATCCTCTTGATTCAGTGTGCCAGTAACTTCCCAGTTGCATGAAGAATGTTTGTGGTGGATCTGGGAATGAACCTTTTAACTTGCAGCCGTGTTTTGTTCCCACATTGCTATCCTACCTTCCCTACAGAGTCTGTTATTTTATGTTAAATATTTGTGTTGTAGCGTCATACACTTAGGATATAACTCTGATACCTAATATGCAAGTACTCCCTGAAAAACTCTATATCCTGTACAATATTAAATGTCTGTATTTTGTTTGGTTCAGGTTCTCACACAAGTGTGAAAAGGAATTTGAAACTATAAATCACTGTCAGTCAGTCTTTACCTTAAGTGCTAACCACATCCCTGAATCAACAATATGTTTTCCTTCCTTTCCACAGATGGGTTGACCCTGTGGGTTCACCATGCATTATTACACCTAGAAATTCCAGCCACGCTTGCTGATTGCATCACTAACTGCTATTCATTGCTGAGCTGGGGAACGTCTTCTGAGATGATTTGCAATCACGCAGCTGAGAGCTTTTACTCTCCTAGCAGAGCTTGCTTTCAAACAGAAAATACCGACCCTGTTAATATAATCCCATAGTTTAGGTAAAATATTAAAACACCTTCTGATTACTTCCTTCCCATTTCCTATGGCTTTTTTTTTAATAACATGGGTTTTTATTATTATTGCTTGGTTTCAGACTCATTTATTCTCTATAATAGGTCTGCTCCATTTCCTTGAACTTTTGAGTATGAGGGACCTGCCTATTCAGCTCAGCTGATGACTTGAGATGGTATGAAAATGAAATAATCTAGGAAAGCTTAAAAGTGCCACTTGTTTGTGCAGTGTTGCTACATGACTTCCCAGGATAGTCTTTTCCACCTTACAGAGCAACTAGACACCAAATAATTTTAAATCACCATACTAAGTAAAAACACCATACTAAGTTTGTGTTTTGGAGGGAAGAGTGTCAGATACTGACTGAGCTGATGGTTTCATGCAAGATGCAGATATCCCTCAGAAGCATCCCAAATGAGTACTGGTACTCTGTGATGCAGTCTCCTCGAGGAAAGCACAGTTTAGATGGGCAGGGTGAACGGGATGATTGTGAGTCATATGAAAACAAGGGAAATGTCTTTCGATGGAAATTTCATTGATTTGCAAGCAACTCAAAAGTCTCAGAAGGATAACCCTTAAGCAGAGCAGGAATAGCTACGAGACTTTATCTGGATGTAAAGAGGCAACAAATTTTCTCCCGCCACACTAATGGAAGTGAGTCTGTTGTTTACTTCCCCAGAGCTTTTCTGGGTGGGAAATATCACAAATAAACTTCTTTCATAGCTGATTTATGCTCTTCTTCTGCAACTGATTGGATAAACCCTATCTTCGGTTGGTGTAATTCCGTCTCATGTCATTAACTTCAGCTGAGCTGGAGACCTGATCCGTGAAATGTGGAGTTTCTTTTCTGTTATGGCTAGGCTTGGTTTCATTATTTGACTCTTGCATTGTAATTTTAAGTTACAGGTGTAGTTTTGGAGCTCTTTACAAGGAGATATTTTAAGTTTCTGACTATACAGTCACTCCCTTTTCTAAGACACAACACTTCCATTGAGCCACTCGGTAGCTCCTTTCACTGAAACTCTCCAACCCTAGCTTGCCCTTTCATTCTCCTGACCTGCTCTCATCATCTCCCTGCTCCTTTGCAACGGTATCTTTCCTACAGTACAATTACCAGCATTCTGTACTAGCTCTTGCAAGTGGCTGACACAGAAATCATGTCATCTGGCCTCTTTACTTTCTTATCCTTTGGCTATTACAAACTGGCATTTTGTTTGCATTTTTCACCACTCTTTTCATTGTCTTCTTTTTAGCACAGCTGTGTGGCTGGCTGCTGGCTTCAATTATTTTTCCACAATGACTCCTAGGTCTTTTTCCAGAGAATGATGCTGGATGACTATTTAATTCAGCACATACAATACTTCTCACATCAGTTTCTTGCTTGCAGACAAATTACTTCATGTGTGCTAATATTCAACTACATTTACCACCTGCTGGCTCAGATCATCTCAAATGATCCAAAGACTTGACTTCAGGTGCACTGCTCCTTGTATTCTGTCCGCTTCTAATGTTAGTACTATGTTCCACTCCAAAGGTTTATTTTTAGGACACCTCTAACAAAATGTTTACACATGTTAGTTCTCTTCACATTTCCTCATTTCCAACAGCTTTTGACGCAGGGACAATCTGAAGGTACATTTGTTCTGAATGGTATATAACCATAGCAAGGTAAATGTGAATATGGAGCAGGCCATATACAGGGTCTCCTCTTTGAAAACTAAAAATGGACAGGGTAAAATTTTCAAAAGGGCTTAAACCCAGACAAGATGGGTGAGAGCAACTGCAAAAAACAGCTGAGAACATGATTCTTAGTGGCCTCAATGGGAACCTACTTTATTCAAATCATTAGGACCAAATGATTTTGGAAGTCTTGATACATAAAGACAATTGGTGCACACCTCTAATGTGCAAAAGTATTTTGGAACTATATCAGTCCCTTTGTGTGCCAGTGCAACGTTTATGACAGTGCCTACTGCTTCTTGTAATAGTTTACAGTGCAAGCAGACCTTATCAGGTTGCATCTGTAAGAACGACAGTGGGTCAAAACAGAAGTCCTCTCAGATAAAAGAGTAGTGACCTGTACTCCCTGGGGCACCTTGATGTGAGGCAGCTGATTTCAGAACTACATGGACACTTGTTATGAGTGGGATTTGGCTGAAAAGCTAAAGCCCCTGCTTTGTTTTTACTTCCAAATATAACAAAACACAACACAATAAAATCAACAGCAAAACCCCAAACCCAGCATAAGACTATTAGGTTTTCTAAAATATCAGGAAAGAAGCATGAAGAATGGAGAAATAATACGTTCCGTTAGAAGGGGGAGATTTTTTCTAGAATTACCTGGCTATCTGAAAACAAAGTCACCATTTCAGTGAAGGGATGGTTGTTTTAAAGAGCTATGAAAAAATAGCGATCTGTGACTTTAATATCCCAGTTCCATGTTAGACCTTTTCTGGCAGTGCTGCAAAAACATTTCCTACATACTTTCAGCCTTATCATGGAAAGTCAGACAGCTCGGGATCACATGGGTTGATAAGTTTTCATCCAAATAAGAGTCAGAAATGTAAAAGAAAAATACCCTGGGAAAGTTTCCTTCAGCTCATATGTATGAGAGAGTATAGTACATTCCCCTGTCCAGCCTATAATTAAGATGAAAGGCATATTTCCATATAATTTGCCATTCAGTGGCATGGTTTGCATTCCATGTGGACTGCATCATCTTGATTCTCCTAATGCAATGAAACAAAACAAAAAATGAAATCAGGCTTAGTACTTGAATAGGATGTGCTATTACAGTTCAGACTATTTTTAACTCTCAAGAAACAAGCCATTTTATCCTCCAGCTTTCTGTAGGAATTGAAATGTACATTCTCCGCAAAAGTGTCACTTTTTTGTAGAAAGCCAACACAGTACTCTGGCTTGAAAAATTAGTTTATATCACTTTCTTTCCCTACTACCAGAAGTCCAGAGGAAGACAGAAAAAAAGCAGTAAAGATACTACATTTTAAGCCCTCTGTGGCTGTCTGTGGGATTGTCTTGCTGAGCTCTGAGGCACCTTTACATGTACACACACAAACACATGTGCATTCAACCTTTAGCTCTGTGCAGCCATGATTCACCATGCCTAGTCTCATCAAAGTGAGTTGGAGCATTTTTTTCTGATCAGAAATATATATTATGAGTGATGAACACTTGGTAGCCCTGACCAACTGGAAAAGGTTTATGAATTGATTCTGCTTCTGCTGCAGTTCTACTGGCGTTAGTGGAGTTAAGGAAAATCTGAACACCTAAGTAAAAGGTAAGTAATTTAAGAGCTCTTGAGAAGTTCATCCCCTATGAGATCTCTAGCACATCATAATCCCATCTGCGCTAGAAATGGCATAAGAACAGTCTTTCTCATGGTAAACCAGTATATCTGTATTTTGTCTAAGCTGGAATGAACAGCAGAGAGCACACATAAAAACTTTAAAGAGAAAATAAGTCGAGAACTTTTCCTAACTCCAAGCATAGTTCAGTTAAAGTTTTATGCTAGGGCCTGTGCTGATTCTTCTTTTGTATAAACCCACTTGTCCATCATTATTAAGAGTTTGAATCCCAAGGAGATATATGCTAAAAGTCAGATGTCTGGCCATTGATCTATGGGAAACACAAATGTCAAGACACATCTGGAGAAACCACAGAGCCCTTCAAACATGGATTCTTCTATGCAGATACACCATTTATACTAGGGACTTGATGAATCCACTGGAAAATTACCAGTGCATTGAGAACCAGGCCCCCAATGACAATGCTTTGCCCCATTGTCCTTAGTGGGGCTTAAAGTGGTGTTGAAGTAGAGAGGAAGGACAAGACGTCTCTCCATGTTCCCTCTTGCACAGAGGAAACACCCAGTGTGCCTTTTCCTACCTGCACAGCAGCTGTTCTGGAGTTTTAAGACTCCGTTTTGGCTTGGCAACATCTTGAGCTGAAGAGATTCTCATAGTCCAGTTCTTTACTTGATAGTTATGCGTAATTTCTTCATTTTTCTTATCCACTCCCCCATTATTACTTCTCTTGGAGGTTCTGTATCAGTAGTGGGTTAGAGAAAAAGGAGAAAAATGCCACTCAGTACATCAAAAAAAAAAAAAAAGAGTATTTATTAAGACTGAATGCATCACTTTGCATCACTTTCCCTTGAGTGTATACTGAGTGGACATTTTCTTCTGGTGGTGATAGCCCACCATGGATATCAAAGCACTAGTAAAAGGAGTAATGGGAGTATGCATAAGTGTCTAGAAATTACATGTAGGTAACACATCACTACCTGTTGGGTCCCAGATAAGGGACGATGTGTGGCTGCACAGCTGCAAGACCAGAGCAAAGAATAAAAAATATTAGCACCTTCTTCTCCTGTATCTTCCTGCTGAGTAAAAAAAACAGGTCAATGCACTTTTTCCCTTTGCTGGCTGTTGTGGTCATCATTTCTTTCCTCTCCCACCCTTCTCACGCTTGTCAGGATCAGAGGGATTCAGGCAAATGTTTCCTGCATGCTCTCTTGGAAACATCAATTTGGTGGGGTCAGGAAGGAGAGAGCAGACGGGGCTATGGAAACGGAGCTTTCTGGGGAAACCTAATTTTGCACTTGAGATCACTCAGGGCACTGATAGTGCAAGCCTGAGAGCCTGAGTATCACTAGACACCCTCTGTATATCAGAACAAAACCTGTGGTCTCTCCGGACTTCTGATGAAGAATAGCATGAAGGAAGAATAAATGCAGGAGTAGAGCCCAGGAGGAGAGATATTTCCATGCCAGTTGGCATACTGGCTTGTTTTGTTTAGATTTTATACCATGTCAGTGTCTGTGACAGATAAACCTGAGAAGTTTCAGAGTTCAGATTCGGCTCGTGTAAGTATTCAAAAGTTTAGATGTTTATCTGAACCGCATCTGAACTATGCAAAGTAACTTCTTGAGACCGCTCTGTTGGGCTGGAAATCTTGTAAGAACATGCTTTCTTGTGACATTTCCAACACTCCTGCTTCCTGTCATGGCAGTGAAAACAGCCGTCCTTGCGGTATTTCAACAATTCTTCTTCTAAATGGAAACCAGAAGTGGAGGGGGGTGGGGGTGGAAATACACGAGACATCTCCAAACTTTGGAAATCTGCTGCTTGAGTTTCATTCTAGAAAAATTTAGGGTTCAGAAGCTTTGAGAGCTTTTTCCAAACCTGTTCTATGGAAGAAAGAGCACAGAAGAGGAACTGAAAGTGCTGCTGGCATAAAAGCCATCTCCCTTTTTTGTATTTTAACAGCCACTGAGATATTTGATGGAGTTGGAAGATAGCGTAATTAAAACAAATAAAAGTAAACATTTTTTCACATAGCTTATACTTAACTTCTGTAGCACATGGCCACAGGATATCACAGAGGCCAAAAGCTTAACAGGATTTAAGAAGTGATGGGTCATTTATATGGATAATAAAAATACTCACTGTCACTTTGGATACAGTTATATTAAAATATTTGCAAGGGATATAAACTCATCTGCCTCATGGCATAAGCCAGATCCTAAGAGAATGGCATTAGGGAAAAATGTGTGTTATTACATGCATTTTAATAATTGTTCTTTTATTGCATATTATTGTTATATACCTGGCATTAGAGAAGAGATTATATTGGACTAAAAAGAAACAATTCTATGATTTTTAATTGCTTTCCATAGCATTCCTCTAAATGCACTGTATTAGACGGCTAAGATAAGGAAACTGCACGTGCTGATGCAGGGGCCATTTCCTCTAGCAGACATGAAGCAAGACATAAGCCCTTGTTTAAAACCAGTATAATACTTACCACAACAAATTAGTAAGAGCTGTGAATCCTTATGTCTTTAACACAGACTTAAAAAAACCAAAAGCAACCAACATGTATTTCAGTACAACCCAACGCAGTGTTTTCCAGGAGATCAGATTAAATGATTATAGAGATCCTCTCCAGCCTGTAATACTTTCCTCCTTCAAAGGGCACTGTAAGAAGTAGCTTTTTAACCTTTGCAACAGCCAGTGAGTGAAAATATGATATAAATCTGATGTATTATCCCAACTATACTTGGGGGAAATCAAGGAGAACAATTAGTGAGTTTATAGAGAGCTGCATGGTAAATCAATAGGGAAGCAGAATTACAGTTGTGGTATTCAGGATTTCTATACCTATTAGTAATGCATTGAATCATCATGTCTCTTTTCTGTATCCACAGATGCATATAGGTGTGAACATCTGTAACAATGATTCTCAAAGGGCTAATCTATTTGAGAGCAAGAAATGGTCAGAAACCAGAATTTCTATCCCCAGTGGAAATGTTTGTATTTCAAAGCTGGTTTTCATTTGAATCAGAAAGAAAAACTAAAATATTCGCGTTTTCCCATGAACAACAGTTTGCTTCAAAATTACTGAAGTGTTTCATTTTGATAGTATCAACTTCATGTGACATTAATTCCCTTGTTAATACATTTTAAATTGACCATGTTGAAACTCTACAGTATGTTACATTTTAATAACTCATGTACTGTAAGTAGTAGTATATAATTCACTGAATACACTGTTTTAATATTAAATTTCAGTCTCAATAAAATTTCAAAGTCAAAACAAAAGTATTGTTCCTTATGTAAATAAAAAAAATTCAATATGAAGTTCAAAATGATACATTCACAGATTTCTCATCAAAGGCATTGCTGATATTCTATGTTTCCCTGAAAAGCTTTCAATTAAAAGACCAAACAACTTGTATATTCCAACAGAAACCAACTCTACTGAAAAAAGTTTCATCAAGCTTTCTAAAATTTTAAGCCTCATCCCTTACACAATCGTAACCGATACAATTCAGCGCGGAGGAAAGCTACTGCTCTCGTAGAAGTAATGGAGAAGCATTCATTAAAGCAAAAGAAAAATGGAAATGATGGTTGCAGATAGCCTCAGGTTACTGTCTGGTACAATAACATAGTTCCTCTTTGTGCAGTAATGAGCAAAGCAGATGTATCCTGCAGTGAGGAGAGCAGGAATACAGTTAGCTTGGTAACGTATAGGCTGCATTGCAGTTATCTAGACAGATTCTGAACAAAAGTATCTTTTCTCTAGATCTAGCTGATTAAAGAAATCTCTTTAGATTATGTATTAACATTTGCAGCAATAGTAACTCTATAATAACAGCTTGAGGTTGAATCATGGTCTCACCTCTCCCAAGCACTATTTCACTCACAGCTAGCCCTGTCTGGGGGCTTTAGCTGATGTGCAACCTTGCCTTTTTTCCTCTCCCCTTTCTGTATCTACATATTTATTTCTAAACTACATCTATATATCTATGCATGTCTGCCTATACCTCCACCTATGGTAAATGTACACAGAAAATAAGTATTTGTACCTATCTCCTTTTTCCTGTGAAAGGATGCTTGACAGAGACTGGGAAAACAGAGAGCTTATTTGAAGACTCCTTCCTAAAATCCAGACACATGTGATTTTGGTCCTGAGCAGTGAGCAGCAGAGTAGCAATCCTCACGGCTAACTGTGAGCTACTGATGCTCCATGACTCCTCAGTCTGGAGTAGCCTGATGGTCCTCTCTGCAGGACCATCTCTGCAGACCCTGGAGTAGAGTGGGTGCTCTGACCAGAGTGAATCTGGGCTTGCACTAGGAGAAGAGGGAGGTGAGGGCTATCAGCAGAGTGAAGGGGTGGGGAGAGGCAAATCCTGTTTGGTTTATCAGCACAGGTCAGAGTCACCTGCTGAAGTTATGTTTCCTTGTGGCCATTGGCTAAGCCTCTTATTGAAGGGGGGACAACACACCAGTGAGGCATGGAATTATATAAATGGAGAAATCATGGAATTGTAGACTATATGTTGTACAGTTCAATGCTGCATCTTTAACAATAATTAGTGCCATGGGAATCCAGTGCATACCTTTAACTAACTCCTCCCTGTCACTCTAAAGCTTTTGATTTCATACACGCTTTGTCATATGCCCCTGTCACCTATTAACTCCTGCTGTCCTTCACATTTTTTTTTCCATTTGATTTCCACTGGTGTTCCATCTTAAAGAAGTTATACACTCTCCAGCATCTACATTTAAATATTTTGCCTTCTGTTAAACAACTGTGTTCTCGTGATGACATTTAAAGAGATAGATGATGAGCAAAAGGAAATGCCACTGTATGTTTCTGTATTTTGTATTGCACAGTAAGACTAATGTGCATCTGAAAACAGGAAAATCCAAATTGGATGAGGGAAGTGATATATGACTGCCTATATATACAGATGTGTTTCTTTGGAGCTAAACTGGGTTTTGAAGGTAGTTTGATGGAATTAAGAGGGATAATGTCAATACATGCTGGGGGAAAATCTACACTCCTTAAATCTTCTGATGTTTGGCAATACTAAGGAGAAAAATTCTATAGTAATCCACGTAGTTACAGCATGGTGATCTTGTCTTTCATGGTAATGATATTCCTTGTTCAAACATTTCATTGTGATCACTCCATAAATTAAAAGACAATGAAATTACACCAATTCTCAGGTCTTCAAGGAGTAAGAGAGGTTCAAGGTTCATCTTTACTATGGGAGTGAACAGAGGCTTCACAGTTAAGAGTTGAACTGAGATTTGCAGTCATAGCAGGATCTACATCTTCCCAAGGAGCGTAACAGTGCAGCATATCCCCCCTCAAATTACATCACTTTCTCTGAGTACCGAATGTGTTTCCTGAGAATTTTCTGACATATCTGTTAAGTCATCATGAGTTATAAATATTTTTAAGATTGTATATGAAAAGTATGTTAGCCTTTCTAATAGTCTCTCAAAAAATCTCTCAGTTATGGAACTTTAAAAATACGTAGAGCGGAGCTCCTAAAATCTAGTGCACAGTTTACCTTTTCATTTACTCAAGTAGGCAGACAACAGATCTCTGTGTTTTCCAGAACCAGATTTTATTCTTGGCTAATTGGAAACCAGGATCCCAGTTTGTGAAATGGAGGGAATGATCCATCTTTTCTCTCTTGAAGTACAAAGAATATATACACTTCCCAAATGTAGTTACCTGAACAGGGTTTTCCTATTCATCCACTGCCCAGGGTGCTACTTGTCTAAATCTGTAGCCATCTCTAATGTGATATGTAAAGCAGCAGGGACATCTCTTGCTCTTGCTCTTGAGATTGACCTTGCAGTTTAGTTCCTCCCGCCACTGTTTCAGAGTACTGCATTTATTCTGTGCATCTGAACCCACCCTCAACCCATCTGGAAGCTTTAATTGCAAAAGACCCCATCCACTCTGTCTGGCTCATTCCAATGCATCCAAGCCAGGCAACCAAAACTAGCACTGAGCCTTCCCCACAATCCCAAAACCAAAGTCAGTAGAAGAGTAGCTACTTAGTGTAGTTGTCTTTTTGGTGACAGTTAGTAAAAGGCCTCTCTTCCAAAATCAGATCAGGACTGGCAGGACATGATGGGGTATTCCAGAAACAATAGGCTACCCATATGCTACTTTTTTCTGTCCCATGTAATGAGTCCCCTCTGATGGAGTGGCTGCAGCAGAAATTAACATCTCTGCATTTGAATCTTTTTTTTAAATGGAGTTTTAATATTTCAGGTGAAATTTTGAAATGGGAGAAAAGTGGATGAGAAGGGCAATCCTCTTGATGGAGGAGAATGTGGGGGCCTGAGTACAAGTTTCTTTGTATAAAGCTGGGCCGATCATTTCGGTAAAGGAATCATCCATCCATCCTGCGGTTTGCATGCATTATAAGAAAAAAAGATGTGCTGTGACTAAGTATTTTATCTGTCTATCCTTGGAAAAAGAAATCTGGATTGACTTACAGATAAGGTCAACAAATAAACCATACATTCAGTTACCCATTAGGAGTGCTATATCATTAAAATATACACACTTTCATAAATGTCTTAACTGATCAAGACTTTCAAAAGCAAAATCCCAAAAGCTAGTCTCCAGAGTCCATACTCAGACACATAGATGGTTCCCATGCAGTAACACCCAGTGACACAGTTTCAGACACTTTGAAAGGAACAATCCCTTCTACTGAGTGCTTGTTTGACACCACCTAGAACACTGCATCCAGTTTGGGGGCTCCCATTACAAGAAAGACATTGATAAACAGAAATGAGTTAAACAAAGGGGTAGCATCATGATCAGGGTGCTAGAGCACAGGCCCTGTGAGGAGAGGCTGAAAAGCTGGAGTTGCTTAGCTTGGAGAAGAGATAGTTTTGAGAGACTTGATAGCAGGCCCATTGCCTACGGGGAGGTTATCAAGAATAGATGGTGATACTTTTGACAGTGGTCCAGGATGGGAAGATGAAACAACATATATGTTGAAAAAGGAAAGTTCACTCTGTTTTTTTTCTCTACAAGATCAGTCAAGCAGTGAAACAGGCTGCCCAGAAAGGTTGTGCAGTCTCCATCTCTGTAGGTTTTGAACATTCTACTGGATAAAGCTCTGAGTATCTCAATTTTACCTTATGAATGACCTTGATGTGTACAGGTGGTCAAACTAAATGATCCACTGATATCCCTCCAACCTGAATTAACCTATGATCATATGGCAGTATGACAGCTCCTTTTATATTTCAGAACCATTTCTTCTATTCTTTGAGAAAATATTTTTTGTAAACCCAATTTCATATAAATCTCTTTTAAATGATGAGTGGCAGAGGAAGAAATTAATTTTCCCAAAATAATACTGCCTGTGAGTGGACCACTATTAGTTTCAATGAAGGAAAGTTGTTTTGTTTTATTTTCTGACAGTTACCTTGTCATCTGGAAGCTTTCAGTGCTCTTCTTCCAGCTTATCTAGTTGACTGTGCAACAGGATGGCACTATATATAATGTATACATGGCAACATGCAGCTAAAAGGCATTGTGCAGCTATGCCATGTTGTGCCCCAGTGCATGTTGCAAATGTCCATGTGACTTAATGGGGAAAAAAAGTCAATCTCTTTTGAGCGTCTCTCTTTTTCTTCCTCTTCTAGCTGGTCTGTATTATTTTCATTTCACAGATTTCCCTACACATTCTGCTTAATGAAATCATATGGGCTTTAAGGAAGAGTTAGGTTTAGTTTCATAGGTGTTATTATTTGGCAGCTAGTCCCAAAAATGTTGTGCTAGGCAAAACAAAACATGCTACTCTATTTACTCAGAACGCAAACCCTAGACAGTTTTATGCATCTGAAAATTCCTTTTAGAAAAGAAATTGTTGTACTATTTTGACTCTGCTTAGAATTTTTGTCTGAACATTCATTTATCTAAAAGCCAAAAAATGTTGAAACTCGCAGAATAACAATTTTACTTTTAGTGTATTGTATTCATATTTCATTTCAGATTAATATTTTTCTCCTAAACCAGGTAGTTTACCCTGCATTCAGATTCCTCTCACAGATTCACATCAAAATTGTGCACACATTTTATACAGGCTTATGGGAAGAAAAAAAGAAAAGGAGTTGCATAAAGAGATGAAGCCACGTCCCATTTTTCTAGTAATTTTCTTTAAATTCTGGCAAGATCACCTAATCTTTATCCAAAACACCAACCTGAGACATCCTAAAGCTGAACTTTATAGGAAAATATAATAGTCTGGTGGAGAGAAAATGGGCTCATGAGAAGGAATGTGCAAACAAAATTGTAGGGTTTTTGAGCTTGCAGAGAACAGAGGAGCATTCAGAAATCACGATCTCTGTTCAGTCATTAATTCATTGTGAAACTGGAGTGAGGCATGTTATCTATAAGTACACGAAGCTAACGATTTTCCAGTGGTCCTTTCTTCTCAGCAACACAGAGCAAACTTGGAAAAGCTAAAATAAGAAATAATGAAACATGTTACAAGGAGAAGAATAGAGCCATTGAAATGTACTACTTCTAGCTTGATAGCTTTTCTCTCTGATTATGGCCAAGAAAAATGTCTTTCTTAGGACTTTCCCTCGAGTACTGCTGTAGGTATCTTTTAGCTAAAATAGCCCAAATCCCCCAAAATCAGAGTATAATTTGTATAGACTTCTTTGTAATGCTGTAATTTGTTTATTTAACACTAGCCTAATGTGAACTTATTGCTATTGTCACCTTTCAAATGGAAAGAAATGAGGGTCTATTTATCCTTGATTTTTGGAGTGGTCTCGTGAAACTACACAGATGTCTTTGCGGTGACCTACTGAATACTGAAGTGAGAATTTTTCCATTAGGAATGACAGACATTTGATTTGATCCCTTCTCCATACGCACGCCACCAGGAAGAAGAGAAGCCCTCGAGGTTATAAAAGAAGTGGTGCAGCACTTCTTTTTTTATGCTTTATAACTCAGAGAGGGAGTATATCCCACAGAAACACCATCCATCATCCCTAGGTTCCTGGGGAGCTGTGCTACTCCACCATCTACTCAGAGTCATGCTTATAAGAAACAGTGGAGGCTAAGAAATTTAAAACCTGACCTTCACCTGGTAAAAATTGACAGATTCTATTGAAATCAGTGCCAATTTATCGCCTGCGATTTATTTTTTTGATGCAGAATGTTTAAGTTTACTTGAGGCGTTTGAAATCCAGTGTTCTGTTCCAGGGGCACCTTCCCATATGAAAATGTTGGTGTAATTTAGAAATAAACAACTATGCAAACTTGCATATGTTCTCATCTGCTTGCCTTTTCCATCTGTACATTTTCAAATAAACTCTTTGGGATTTGACGATTCATTACCAATGAGAAAAAACTGACACCCTGAAGACTGATCTATTTAATCCAAAATCCATTATCCTGAGGAAGTTCTTTTCTTTGTTTGCACCTTTTTTAAAACTTGAGCCTTCCTGTCAGAATAGGTGCAAAGATTTTGTTTAGGTAGTTTCAGTTTACAGAGGGTGTTTCCAGGGAAATAGTGCCCTGTACTCGTGCCAGCAGGCTCATTTGGCTCATCGAGCAGCAATTCATTCCGTTTATATGTACAAGATTACAGCAGGGGGTAGTAGCAGAATTTAGAGAAGCACAGGAAAGGAGAAGCTGCTGCAGAAACGACTTGGTACCCTAAGCAACACAAACAACAACAAGTGATGAAGCGGAGCCAGGCAGGAATGGGATTGTCCAGGATACTCTCCTGATGCTGCGTATAGCAAACTTGAGCACTCAGGCAGCAGAGCGGCCCTCGTGCAACTGGGGGAAAAGAAAAAAAGGGAAAAAAATTTAAAAAATAACAACCACTTCTGGAAACTGCAGGGACACAGAGAACTCTCTTTCCCAGGATGAGGGCTTCTGCTCACCACACCCAGCATCAAGTGTTTTGAAACCAACAACAAAGCCCTGCACAACAAAAGGCGAACAGGAATAACACTAATAATGCTAAAATAAGAGGGGTTTGGCACTTTCCACTGAGAATCTATACAGCATGCAATAATGCCAAGCAACCAGTCACCTTGGCCAAAATAATTAATGGCCTGAGCTGAGTGAATCATTTCACAGCAGAACACCTTCTGCTTCCACTGGTCTTTTTTTTCTTTCTAAAGCCAGTGGGATATCCAGCAGCACATCCAGGCAGCACATCACAGGTTTCAAATTTTTTCTGTTTGAAATATTTTCGTTACCATTCCTGTATTAATCGGTTTTATTCAAAATTACAGCCCTGTTGCTATTAGGCTACTGAGAGACACTGCATTTTTCAATTCCCAAAGCCTATTGCATAAACATATGCTCCATTATTAGCATATTGGGAAACTCGCTGATGCAAATAGCCATTTGTATAACTTTGGAAGCCTCTTTAGTCATCTTGTATGGCTAGACATTAATTTGTGTGCATATACTTTGCATGCAAGCACACAGAGGTGACTGAAGCTGACGTGGACTAAAAACTGTGAATTAGTATGTCCAGAGCAGCAAAACAGATGCATCATTATTTTAAAGTGTTTAAATTCTTTGTAGAATTGGGGTGGAATTACACTTAAAACTAACCCTATGATTCAGTATTTTATTGAATCAAGGCCCATTTGCACGAGCATTTGGGGGGGGGCTTCTTTGCTTTTTAGCCAACTTATTAAATTACAGTTTCTACATGGCCATATTTTTGTTTTCTTTATTTTGGGTTCATTTTACAATGACAAGCCATAAAGAATTTCATTTGTCTTTAGAAAAGTTCAAACCCGGCAGCTCTCGGGAGCCGTTGATTTATGTTGTCCTGCCTTCATGATCTTGCAATGAGCATTTGTTCTGATGATGTGATGTTTGTGATTTCATATCCTGCTGTGGAGCTTCAGTGTGAGAAGGCGTATTTTGGAACTAAGATGAACTGGAATGTTGCCTCACCTACTCATGCAGTTTCAGGTCCAATGAATTGATTTAATCTCTTGCTCTTAATAAAAAACAGTTGTTATTTTTCTTACTCTCCACTGGATTCCTAGACCACATCTACAGTGGTGTCAAGAAAACAAATATGAAAATCGGTGTTCCAGTGTAGCTTTAAGCTCCTTGTGGCCAAGACGGCTTTCAACAATTTTTAACTATCAAAATATGAAATAATTTTCATATCTTGTCATATCTATCTCTCCATGAATTACACCAAGCATTACTGTAACTATCAATGACCCCTACAGCTATCTGGTCAGAATTTCCCTTCTTGAAGCTTGTGACCATTGACTCTCAAGCTGTCACTGTGCTCCTCTGAGAAGCGCTGACCTCCACCTTCTCTGTATCCTCCCATTTCATAGCGGAAGAGCACAGTAAGATATTCAGTCACCCTTTTCCTAATAACACTGGGTGAACGCAGTTGTCAGCCTCTTCTCATGTGTCATGTGTTCCAGATCCCTGGTCATCTTGACATCCCTCACCTCAACTTCCTGCAGTATATCCCTGTGTTTCTTGTAGGAATAGAAAATAGAAAATATATTTCACTGTAAAAAAAAAAGGAAAGATAGGAAAATAAGGAAAATATAAACGAAAGAACTTTAGGCAATTTGCATTGTTTGGTAGGTCTGTTGAAGAATACTGAGTCTGGAAGCTTCTTGCATCAATTTTTCACCCCTCTTCTCATCCTAATTAATTTGCTTAAAATAATAAAGTTGTAAATTGGCCTACTCTTTACTCACCACCAAGCATATCCATTAGTAATTTGTGGCCATAGCACACATCTGTGCCCACAGCACAAATTTGTAGCACTTGTTCTTGTTCTCTCAGGCCTCTTTTCTGGGTCTAGGAGCCTCCGGCAGAAAGCAGGGTATGTGACCAGACCACAGAGAGTAGCTGGAGTTCACATACAGTGCCGTTCTCTCCCAGCTCTTTCTTCTCTGCACTTTGCAGTGGAGACAGTGACATTTGGCAAAGGGTAGGCACCCCTGTGCAGAAAAATTTGTGTCATTTTGACTGGCACATGCTGAGGATACATACTGCATATTGCATGTGGCACAGCCATGGTTTATTTGCAAAGAACTTCTGTATTCTCAGCATTCTAGAAATTATGAAGTTATTGCTTCCATAATGTTGTGTTTCCACAATGTTGTGTTTCCATAATGCCATTGTTCCTGTAAAGGAGAGTACTGAATGGATACAGTGAGCAACCTGAGAGAGTTTTCTGTTTACAACTTGCATGGTTTCCTTATCGTTCAGAAATCCTTTCCCTGTTTGAGCTTGAGCTACCCACATAGAAAGTAGCCAGAAATCTCTCTTCTGTTTCAAGGGGTATGGGTTTCATCCTTCTGATTTTCTGGCCTCGCTCTCTACTTTTAAAATCACTTGTTTGTGTAGGAACATATCTGTACAGAGTCCAGAGCAACAGCTCTGTCTGAATGATGTGTCCTGAGAAGGGAGCTGCGGCTGCCTGCAAGGACAACAGCAGCATGCCATGTGCTTCCATCATCCTCAGGACTCTGCATTCATAGTCAGCTTGATGCTAAGCTTAAAAAGAGTTGTTGGCGCACCTTGTTACTTGAACCCTATGCAAGCGATGTGAGCTAAATCCAGTGATGGAGACCTGGCATCGAAGAGACTTCGCCAGCAAATAAAGCATTAATCATAAGCTATAAATATAAAATTGTTTCCATAGCATTTTGCAAACTTTTTAGGAGCAATCACAGAGCACGGGCCTAGCAGCCTATAGGAGGGAAACTGCAAACAAGAACTTACAGTAACATTCACTGTGTACTTTTTTCATCACTTAATGAGACTTTACAAGGCTTTTCTACTACTGTCTCTAGAATATTGATTATAAACATTTTTAGGCCATTTCTAAAATATCTAGATTTAACATCCATGACTATTATGGAAAAGAAGGTTTTTTAAAATATTTAAAATCTATAAAAAGCTCTGGGTCTAAGACACATACTAACCTGTCAATTGCATTTTGATGAGTTAAAGACTGCTTCATGTTGTTCACATTATAATAAAAGAGAACAATAATAACAGAACAGTTATTTTTTCCTGTACTCCTCCTTCAATTATGCCATCATTGCTCTTTTTTCCTTATGCCCTTCTGTCACTTTGAAAGTCTCATTAAGACCTTGTTTGCTCGGCACAGAACTGATAAGAAAAGCAAATGTTTGCCTTGTAATTGGATGCTGGGAAAGCAGAACAGCAGAAAGAGCTGGGAAGATAGCGGCGTCCCTTCTCTAAGCAAGTCCTCCCTTATCATTGGAGAAATACCTTAGATTTCAATGGAAGAAGAAACAGCTGATTTAGTTCATATTAGACAGGACATAGTATTTTTAAATACAGCTGCCAATAGAGAACATTCTTCTTGTAGTTTGAGCCCAGTTTTGATTTACCATGAAACACAATGAAATTGCAATTAATGTTATCTTTCTATGAGTCACAAGGTCACTTTGACACTGTGAATAGTTAAATCATCCTTGGAAAGAGTCTTATTCTGGCATAAATTCTGTAATGAGAAATCAAGATCACTAGCTTCCTTTGAACTGTGAGTGCCCAGCCCTTAATCTAGTACCATTTGGTTTTGCACTGAATAGTGATGTCTACAATGCTGTCATTATAGGTGCCTATGAGTTTAATTGGTTTGACATTAGGTATTTTTCTTTTAATTGAACTTTTTAGTATCTTTTCATTTCAATAAACAGCCAATTGCAGAAGCTTCTCAGCTCTGCTCCTTCAGCTCCACTGCTGCATGGGCGGGAAGGACTCGGTTCAGCTGGCTTCACACACAGATCAGCAAAAATGCATAAACTGTTCCTAAAGGCCTTAAACCACATTTCATTGAAGAAAACAGAAACACCCTCTCCTCTTTAATGGTTCTTGGATTTTCAATGATTGCCTAATCTAAGTCTTCAACACTAAGATCATCCTCTGATACTCTGACTTAATGAAACCTCCCTCCGAGAACTGAATTAGAAGTGCCAAAAGGGACAGCTTATGAAGCAGAGTGCTACTGACTATGAGTAAGGGTATTAGTATCTGATGTTATGCTGTTTGGGACACTTTCTCACCCATGACTTGTGCTTCTCTCTTCTTATACCCGCAGCGTTCAGCTCAGTCGTGGCTCTCGCCGTGCTAGGGAAAGTGGTTTTCTCCACTGCCTCTGGAGCATCCTGAAAGACAGGAGTATTCTGAAAAACAGAAACATCCCAGGGTCGCTCATGATCCACCCAGTGTGCTGGGCTTGCTGGGCTAAGACTAGCTGCTGCCGTAGCAGAATCTGGAGCTCCATCTTCCCTGTCCATTTTGCCCCCCTGCCACAGGGAGGAGGTGATGCAGCTCTGCAGAAGCCATGTCACTGCCTGCTTTGGGGGGAGATGGCACAGGGAAAGGAAGGGCCAGATGTTTCTCCTTATAACTCCACAGCGTTGTGTGGTCTAGCTGTGTAGCCATATGTGCATTAAACATTAAGACTATGTGGCTGGTATACTTAAAGCATTTAGTCTGATTAAAAAATAGGGACCTCCGAAGTCTTTGTAGCTGTACCAGTCTCTTTATAAAATGTTGACGTGCTTTAAGGTTTCGTCAAAGAGATGAGGAGAGAATCAGAAGAGTTTATGCCCACCAAGCAACTTTAACTTAGCTATTACACATATCACACACACGTAATATCTTGAAATAATTTGTGCTATTTCCTTCATTCTGTACTTCATAACAATGCTCTACATATTGTTTGACTTAAGGAGTAAAATAATTAAGTGCGTTTATATACTAATAAAAGGCTAGAAAAGAATACCTCCCATTTTTAATGTCTCTCACAAAACAGCTGTGATTCTTTTGCATTCCCATGAACCATCACCATATAGCCAATGAAGTAATTTCTTAGTAATGTACTTCTAAGTTTATGTCTAAAAGTGTTTGCAAAGGGAAAATAACTGCTGCCTAGGTCAATCCTTCAGTGTTAAAAAGGCTGCTTCCCAAAAGTATTGTCTGTTCAGATTATACCATCTTCCAAAAGGTATTGACTTGAAGAACATGAGCATCTAATCCAGCAGTGCCCTGCTTGAGGTAATTTTTACTACTGCCATTAAAAATAACAGGAATAATATTGTGTCAAATCTGGAACCCCTGAAGATGCTAGAAATTATAGGGTGCAAGAAAAATGATAAAGTAGAAGATAAGAGAAGATAAGAGTACAGAGAAAGCAGCTGCCCATGCTCTTGCACCCCACCGGACTCCACCGGATACCACACTTATGACCACCACACCAGTGAGTTTTTAGACAGTGCATCTGCCAGACAATTAATTTGCTAAATAACCAGTTGGATGTGCACACTCAGGCAGAATTCAGCAAAACTGGGTAGGAACAGAACAGCAATGACATTTTTTGATATGTTGATAACTAGATTTGTGGGTTTTTTAGAGAAGGTTTTCCATTCTTCATCCATCTAGAAGCTGGTGAGAGTGTCCTTGCCATGAGCTGCTCTTGTTGACGCATACTGCAGATGTTTGACTGCTGCCAGTTGCAGCTCAGGGCTAATAGTGTGACATAGACCTGGCTGTTTTCCTTACCTGCCCTTCAATACAATGCAGCAGATATCCTCTGCTAGGGTTTGGGGGCAAGGGATGGGGAAGCAGCTGGAGCAGGACCCCAAAACCAGCAGAAGATTATTTTACCCAAGGCCATTGTGATTTCAGTGGGAACTATTTTTTGTTGCTCACCTGGTGCTTCACAAGCTGCATTGTAAACCTGCAGGAAAGGCATTGTGTTTTTCTACACTGTACATCAAAAGTTCTTCATGAGACAGATGGTCTTGGGATAGATGATGCAAAAGTGCTGGAAGCATGTAAACAGTCTGTACATGTGTTTTATGGACCCTGAGCACACATACAGCTAAATGTAAAGAGATGGTGTCAGTGAGTTATTGACCTCTATGGAGTAGCTAAGAGGAATCACACAGCACAAGCAGATGTTCCATGCGTGCAAGTTCTTGGGCTGAACTATGACACTTTTCAAATTCTCTGATTTGTTTTGTGTTGGTTTCGTTTGGGTTTTTTACTGCTTCTTCAACAATATCTTACGGAATTTTTTCTGTTCAACATCTAAAGAATTTTCTTTCCTTTCTTTTTCCATGTGTTAATGAACATTATTAACAAACAAACAAAAAAAAAATTCCAAAGCTCTTCATGTTGATTAGTGTCACTGTGTGCAGCAAAACTGAAAGACTGTAGTAGCACAGTGAACCTTATGTAGGTCCCCCATTAAATATGTTTCCTAATCCTGTTTGCTTTTACATATTTTAAAATGTTATCATTAATTTGTGACTAAATAAGTTTTTCTGCTCAAAACATCTCACTGAAGCAGTTCATTTAAAATGGGGGATGTTTAAAGTGTAAACGGATGGTGTCTGTGGTCTCAGCATCTTGGCCCTATGAATACTAATGATCCCCGTAGCAACAAAGATTAAAAGACAAGATTCTCTTGGGAAACAAGTTTGGAAATTTTGCTTGTGACAACAAATCTCTTTATCTCCTGTATTGGAGATCAAGATTTTCTCACAATTCCCTTCATGGTCACACCACAATAGAAAGAAAATCGATGGAAGAGGTCTGGTACAAATAATGCAGCCACCCTTTGCCAGCACACAGAGAAGTGCAGAGAGAGTCTCCAGGACTAAAGTGCACAGGGCAGCAGGTGCTAGCAAGCTATGGTTTTATGGTTTTGAGGATCAGCAGGTCGTGCACATCCCTCTGTGGGTATCAGCACAGATGAGGAGGTCTCTAAAATACACCTAGCTGGATAATGAAAGAGCAATGCCTTGACACATTTCCCAGCAGGCACTGGTAAATGACAGTTACCGTCCCAGCCCCATACTACTCTGCTTCTTGGCTGAGGGTGGTGATACACCTTGTCTGCAAGACCCTGCCCCCTGACACAGTCCCCATGCCCTGGCCCCAGGGAGACGCTGCTCCACACTGTGCCCTGGCAGCTTCAGTCATACATGATGCTTTTTTAATCTAAACTCATCTAAACCAGGGTGTCTCCACCCTTTCAAGGACCACACAGGCAGAGTGATTTTCTTTTTCCCCTCTTTTCCCATCCCCAGCAATCTTCCCCACCTCCCTGTCAGCTGCTCACTCTGAAATGCCTATGTGGAAAACGTATGGAAAAGGCAATACCGAGAGCACTGGTGTTAATTTAACCCATTGCGTCTTGTGATTTCACAGGTGGAAGTCAGCACTGGGCGATCAAGTAGCTTCAGGCACTTTTCAGGCTGTAGGTTCTTTTCAATCATTTGGCGAACAATCGCTGTCAAACAGCGGGAGGCAAGTGTGGGCTTACTAAGCGGTGCAATATGTGTTCCTCGTCGGAGGATCTCGCAGCACGACAGCGAAATATGAATATGTTTTAAGAATGATCGTATAATTGATGCTACTCGTATATTATGTATGACAGCAGTAGTGCATAAAGCTATTTAAGGGCCATCCTAAGGTGGATTTTGAAGCCATCTCAAAGTATTTGAAGGTCATAAACACCACACAGGGAGACAAATTACCTAGGGTGGTGTAATACGCTTATAACAAGGAGAACCAGGGTGCAATGGAACAAAGTGAAATTCAGGCTGCATATCAGGAAAATTTTCCTAACAGCAAAGTCTATTAGCCTGTGGAATAGCCTCCCAGGGGAAGCAGTGGAAGCCCCACAGCCTGAGTCATTTAAAGCTAGACTAGAAAACATTCGAGAATAATCCTGAATTGGCAGAGAATAATCCTACTTTGGCAGGGAGATGGAAAAGATGACCTAATAGGTCTTTTCCATCTCTAACTTCTATGATTCAACCAAGGTATGTTGCTCTGTGTTATGTATCGGGGCATGCCCAGCCCATTAACTCCAAGTTCCACTTCAAAGTGGAAATCTTGAAATTTTACTTTGGCTGCAACTAACTTTGCCATTTCAGCAGACAGTGAGAGCTTTGTGTTCCTGAACCATTTGTTCATTTTTAAGGCCTACGTAGAGAATGAGAATATTAACAATAAATTTAGAACAAGCTGTGGTTTCTTTTAAGTGAGAAGGATCTTTTCTGTTTCTTTTGATTATATTTTTTCCCCCTTTTCTGGCATCAGACTGTGAGAGGCAGCCCTCTGACCGGGTTCCAATTCTATCTACATATTTCCACATCTGTTCCCATCATTATCATGTTTGAGTATCTCATGCTTATAGTATTGCTGGGAGCCGCACTAGGTTCATGAGCAGGCCTGAATCTTCCAAATGGACGAGCAGTTATAGACAGATGAGTCTGCATATGACAATGCTGTTCCCACATACTGACTCTCAACTTGGTGCAAAATCTCTACAGCACTACCCACTGAGGAGACAGCTGGCACATTTTACTGCAATAATGTGACTTTTGATGTGCTGCTGCTAAAACACACTGGAACAGTTTCCCTAACTGGCCAGGTTTACCTTGCATCACTCGTGCAGAACAACGCGAATGTGATCTCTCCGGAAATGGCTCGTAGGGCATGTCTCCTGCCAGGAAAACTTTGAGCTTCCAGAACACTGGAAGATGCATCACAGCTGCTTCCCGAGCCTGCTGCAGAGTCACGGAAGGGCCAGGACTGGGGCTGGCATCAGTGAGCAGATATCCACTCCAGTAACACTCACGCTGTGGCACAACTCTGCTGCGGAGCAGTGGGGTATGGAAGGGGCAGGGATCCTAGTTCATGGAGTCCTGCTGTGGAACGTACTTTGTGAGAAATAACATCTGTTCCAGAGGTCATGGGCCCAATGCCCAATCCTGATCTCAGCTTCCTCTCGCTACTGGAAGGTGACAGGAGAGATCAATTCCTCCTCCCTCAACTTGACTGTATCAAGGCCTTCATCTTGGTCTAGAAAAGAGAATACATTCTGATACCAGTGCTCTGTGCTGGACATATTTTACTCAATACAGGGCCGTTATTTTTCTCGGTGAGGCCAAGTCACCATGGGAAACACTTATCCAAGACTGCTGTGGGTATTACTAAACCCCCTGACATCAAAACAGGATGGCTTCCTAGTTCAAACTAGAGTGGCCTCAAAAGTTTGTCTACAAGGCTTCCTTGTGCTCTCAGCCTTGTGGACTTCGTGGGCTATGTGAGTATGAGAACAGTTCGCAATTATTTACAAGACTGAATGTGCTGGAGGAGTAAATACCCAGATCATCATTTTGCTCTTCTCAACCCATATGCTGAACAAGTGACATCTGAATCCTCTTGTCTTTATAGCACTCATTTCTCTCCATCCTTTTCCAAGAAGTATCTTATTTTTTTAAATAGCTTTACTGAAATCACACCACTTCGAGATCCAAAGAGTATTGCTTCTGATATCACAGCAGACAAAAATGGATGAAAAGGGGGCTAGACTGAAATGAAATAACCTTCTCCTTCAGGAAACATATGTATCGGTTCAGATGTGTGCTTAGGCAAACTACTGCATGATCTTGCTCTTTTCCTTTCTCTACTTCTTTCTTGTCACCATCCCTTTTGCTTGTCTGTCAATTTACGTCAAATTTAGACTCTACCTCTTTTCACAGTAGAGGCTTTCTTTGTTTATACGATGCCTGACACAGCTCCAAATACTTGGTATCTAGAGGAGGGAGAGGGAAATAACAACTGTCCCAAGGGTCTTCAGCTGAAAATGTGCATTTTGCACCTGCTATTGTGTGCTGCTTTCGACAGGCAGCCAGTTCAAGAGTCCAAGCTCCTAAAGAAAATTTTCAGTCAGTGAATTTTCTGGGTTGCAGCACAAACATTACATCTGGCTCCCTGTTTCTTCACCAGATATTTCAATGGTGAGTAACAGTGGGATTTTTTCAGCCTCTTAGCTTTGAGAGTGACTTCAGTGGGAGAGGGCTGATTCCAGCACTGAGCCCATTTGGAAAAATCTCACCTTAAATCATGAAATATAAATTAGATACCCAGGATATCATCTGCCATATTCAACATCAGTTGCAAGTGGATCAAATTTACGTCCAAAATAGGAAATAGTGATCTGGAACTCCGCTTGTTCTGAAAGCAAGCTTCAGAGCCAGGCCTTGCCTCAACTCTGATTGCCAGGTCAGGAGTGGTAACACAGTATCATTTAGCTCTCTGTGCTGCAGAATAAAAACTTCTCCATGTGTCAAACTTTTACTGTTTAGCCTACTGATGCTGGAAATAAACACTTGTTGGAGCGACAGCTTGCAGGTTTTGCATGCAAGGTAATCAAACAATGCTAGCATTTAGACTTTAAACCATTTCTATGAACCGGTGATGATTTTGTGTGTGAAAGAAGCGCTGAAGTTAATGGAATAGCATATCCTTTCGAAGTCTGGAAGTGAAAACTCTACAAAGGGCCATCATCATTCCTAAACGGGGATTAGTTGCAATTATGGTGTTAGAGTACCAGATTAGGCTCTGAACATGTGACAGGGCAACATCAATTACTCATAAATAACTTTGGAAAAATCCCAAATAAATCAGATTTAGTGTCATACATTGAGTGTTATACAGATGTCATACATCCCTGCCGCAATGTATCTCTGCAAAACTGTTGTTGTGCAGAGCATTGCTGTCTGACAAGAGAACTTGTGGAACAGCATAGGGTCTCCTCATTTTTAATTGCAATGCTCACTGCTAATTAAAAAATGTGAATGGTGGTTTTCATAATACTAATTTATGATAGAAAGCCTTTATTAGCATAAATATTTCATTGTTCAATGAGGACATTAAAAAAAATAAATTGACATATTGGCAGACATTCAATGTTTTTGAGATCTATTTTATAAGATATTTTATTGATGAAAATGTGTCTTAAAGCCTTAGCAATATGTTTGGCTTTGGTCTTTGGCAGCAGAAAAGCAGGAATCTGAAAGCCAGAAATGTCCCCAGAGCATGCATCTATATTCCTGCTGTAGGTCTTTAGAGTTCTCCTTTTACAGACAATTGGAAAAATGTTTCAGTGGCTGTTTTCTGATACATTTTGATTAGTATATGAGCAATTCTCATGTTTCTTCTGTCAGACATTCCCATGTTTTATCACATTTTTCTTAAATAATTTTCAAGAAATTGCATTAACTCTTCAAGTTGACAGGAGTAAATATTGGCACAATAAAGGTTTAACACAGATATCCACCATCTATTAAATTTCTGGGAAATTTTGTATTGAATAATAAAAAAAAACCAGAAGGGAAGAAACACCTACACAATAAGAACATTTTACTTTGAAGTGAAGTTTATGGTAGGCATCATGTATGGTTGCAGAGAATATTTGGAGATACACATTAAACTTTACTGACATTTTCTATATTTGAATATGTCTAAAACTAAGGACACATTAGACACCATCTTAATTAAGCACATTGTCAGTAGGGCTTAGCACATTCTTAAAAGCTTAATATAATACAGTGCTAACAATGAATGGCAGAAAATTAATTCTGTAGACTGAATGCATATTAGAAAATTTCTTCTCTGAAACAGTTTTTCAGTACTTACTTGGGAGCATAGCTTTCTGTGCCGGAGGTAAAAACTTGTCTGAAGATCGAGGTACATTTATTGTCGCATAAAAATCAAGAAGGGGAACTAGCACTGAAGAGTCATCAAAGTACATGTAGAAAGAGCAATGGGTCAAAAAATCATGAGAGTTCATCCTGCTTTTAATTCTGCATCCAGGTAGCCATTTGGATTCTCCATCACCCATACTAAAATTTGGTAGACAGGTCCACAAACAGCAGGTGTGTCAATTCTCAGGCTGGTAAGACCTGCTACCTTTTCCTGGGCAAGCCCTACACCTGGGGTGTAGCTGTTCTTTTTGTTTGCTTGTTAGTTTAATTGTTAAATTCCATGGCAGAATCAGTCTTCCACTATAACGTTCAAGTTTCTGACATTTAATTGCCTAATATAGTTAGGCACTGTTACTCAAAATTCTGCTTTGAAACCTTTTTCGTAGCATTTTTTTTCCTTTTTTTTCCTAAATAAAAACATCTAACTTGCTAATCACTTAAATGAATTTGTCTGGCTCTTCTGTTTGGCTTTGTGTTGTCTGCTCTCTGACTTCTGCTCTTTTGGGGACAGTAATGCTGTGTAAATTATTGCAAAACCACTTTTTCCAATGTCTTTTCCGTACACAGTCACCCAAAGCATTAAAGCTTGTTCTGTAACAGGAAAGGAGCTTAGTGACATCTCTTTAATTAACAACAAACAATATTCTAACTAATAAGGCGTGTGCTTAATCTTACCTCTCTGTTTCCATGTTACACCCTTTCCTCTCATAGTTCTGCTTATTTCTTGGACAATATATGCTCTGCAGCAGTGTCTTTTTCCATGTTTTGAAAGAAACTATACCATTTTCTTTTCCACTCCTGTACTGTAAAGGATAAATACTTTTTTCTTTTCTTTTTTTTTTTCTTTTTTCCCCCAGAAGAAAGTAAAAAAGAAGAGCATTGGGAAGGCAGGATGTGGAAGGCTACCTCTCTCTTTCTCTGTGTTGGAGTGGCTTGCAGCCTGTAACAGATGTTCTTGCAGCAGCTGAGAAGAAACTAATAGCTAAACAAAGAGGTATTTAACTTCACACTACACATGCTTGGACAATAGGGCCTTAGGCTTCGGGTCTCCAGATACTTGCATGCATTTAAGCAAAACATTCCAAAGGATGCATTACATATAATTTGAACGCCAGGCAGAATGATGTACAACCCCAGGCTCCCCTTTTCTGAAAGCTGAAATAAATATTAATACTCAGGTGTTCATGCCAACGGTGCAGAGGTGAGAAGTAGCAGGTGACTGACTGGGTAGGCTGCCTAGCACAACAAACCCCATTCTGAGCAGGAAAATATGTGCCCCCTGGAAAACACTAAATACTAAAATCTGCTCGGCCAGCTCGCTATCATTTGTTATAGTGGCTCATGCAGAATGTTACGATATCCTTCGTATTCTGGTGGTAGCTTGGGAGAGCTCACGCAGTGTTTAAGTGGGCACAATCTGTCCTTTACCTTTTCCAAACAGGTTGCAAAACTCTTAACGGAGACCTCCCTGTACAAAAGATGGGTATGAAATTCCTCCTCAGCCCCAAAGGAGACAGTGCCTGGGGCACATGGTGGCTGTTTTGGTAGGTGTGTGACAACATAGAGAGTTGACATTTATCAGGCATTGGATCACCATGGGTTGGAAAATGTTGTTTTGTCCAAGAGCTCAGCTGATTCTAAATGGGGTCACTTATTTTTATGATGAGCTGAAAATATGAAGAGACTATGTCTAACAACTGCAAGAAACTTTGCTTACACTATTCTGTGGTGTTAAGCACATTGTTACCACAGTTTCTGTTTTGTATAGTCATGGGGCAGAAGCAAGGATGAAAATGACGGAACAGAGCTGTGTGCCAAAACCAATCTTTAATATTCTTCAAACATATATGATCTGAAACATGTCATTATCTGTGTCATTAAGTGCTTGTGGAAGATTGCAAATCTTCAGTCAAGTGCTAAATGCTGTTTTCTGTTTTCCACTAAGTCAGTTAAGGAATTCTCTCAAGTATGGGAATTATAAATCTCATTTATGTACAATGGGAAAATTTGTATTGGCTTCTGTTTCACAGAATCACAGAACTGCTGAGGCTGCAAGGAACCCCCAAGATCATCTAACCCACCTCCAGCTCCATCAGGGTCAGCTGGAGCAGGTGGCCCATGTGCATGTCCACTCAGGCTTTGAATATCTCCATGGAGATATTAATTAAATAGGCTCAGCCATGAAATAAAACAAGCCTAAACCCGTAGAGAACAAAACACCTGGCAGGAAGTGTGGTGAACTAACAAAAGAGAGGAAACTACTGTACACAGAAAAAGTACGTATCCTATCTGTAAGGACAAGGGCAGGCAAGTTCCTGAGAACCTCATCTATTTCTGTGTAGAAAATCTTCAATAGACATATCCTTCATGCCTTAGGTGCTCTTGAGATCCTCATGGAATGAGGTAGGACATCAAATGTAAGCACCCTGTCACAAAGCCTGAAAATGCCCGGTGAAGGCACAAATATACTCATCGGTGTTTCTTCTTAGGATGGCACACTGCTATCGGGAGTGATTGTATCATGTCCACTCTCTCCCAGAGGATTCTCCCTGTCACTTTTCTTACACCAACAGAGCGGGCTTTCCACAAATACAGAACATCATGGGCAGAGCAGGGGACTGCAGCTGTGCAGAAGGCAGAAAAAATCTGTGCCCCAGCACCAGGCTCTGACATTGTCCATTGCTCCCTGCATGAAGATTTGGCTGTATAGGAGCCTGGCTGCAGAACTGTGCATCTGCACAATGCCCTTTGCAAGCAGCAGTCACAGAAATCCCACTGTGCTCTGAACAGGTTCCTTGAACAGGAGTAATCATGAGTTTGGGCGTTCTGCTTTTTGGTTTGGTGTTTTTTTTTTTTTGGATGTAAAATCCTTTTAGAGGGAGAAAAACTCAGAAAACTCTTCTTGTATTTTACTTGCATAGAAAACATAAAAGAGACATGATTTCACAAATACAATATAAAGTTACAAATAATTTTATGGAAGCAGTGCATCTGAAAGCAGAGTGTACATAAAGGGTTACAAGTGCAGGTCTCTAGTCATGGAGTGAACAGCTTGTGACACTTGACTGTAAAATGTGAGCTGACTAAATACTTAATATCTTTATTGACTTAGCTCAATAAAATTATTAACTTTCAAAGTGTACAGGCTGGCATATGACATCTAAAGGGAATCCCATGATGTCTGAAGAATGTCTTCCAGCTGGAGTGTTGGTGTCCCTGACATGGTGCTTTCTACCTGAAGGAAAAGAATGAACTAAGAGAAGGGAAATGGGAAGGTCCACTATGTCAAAGGCATGAAATAAGAGCAGTGTAACAATGGAAAATAATATCAAAATGGTTTAAAAAGCACTAAATGTTTTCCATCACATAGATTTCAAGAATCATGAATCAGATTGTTGTGCAAACATACATCTGGCACTATTTCTTTCAGTACTGAGTGCCTGCATATGTCTGAGTATATGACACTCCATGCTTGTCAAAGGTCCTCAGATTTTTTCTAACACATCAGTTCATGACAGCACAATTGGCTGAAGAATAAGTGTAATTAACAATGGCATGTTTAATATTGTTTTATGATTGCCTTCTATTAAAATAGGATCTTAAGAAAGCATGACAACACTAACAATCGTAATTACCAGCTTAGCTGGACATACTACAAATGTTGGACCAGAAAGAGAGATCACTTCCAGGTGTGACAGGGGATTGCGTTTCTTACTGACTCAGGGTGAAGAAAATTGAGGTTGCATGTGTGTCAGAAAGTTACATACAAAACTACACTGGATTTTCAGAAATAATGATGAAACCAAATGTCTGTGCAAGTCTGTTTTTAACGAGTATGGGAAGGCAGCAGTGGTAATTTCTCTAAGCATATTGTGTTACTTACTCTCTATGCGATGACACAATAAAAAGACTGAGCAGCTCCAGCCTTAGTGGGAGCAGTAAGCAATACTTTACCAAAGTGGTTCCCTGGAAGTGTTCTAGAAACTTCTGAATTACAGACAGGGACAAGATTATTGAAGAACTTACCATTTAAAGGATAATACCCAGCTCCTATATGCTAACAACTAGTACAAGGCTTCTGGGGATGAAGGACTATAGTGAAAATAAAAACCTCATGGCTGTGTGTCACAGAAAATAGAAGTGTCGTAGAGATGGAGAAGAATGGAAATGATAAAGTGCTATTCATCGTATTTTTTTATGTATGTACATGCAAATTAGGAAATTGGCATTTTCTCAGTTGTATGAAGGCACACAGGTTTCTGTTGGTGGCCCAGGGAGATGAATGGGAGTGAGGACACTAAGGAGACAGCTGTGGTCCATAAAGGCATATGGGGATGTGAGATGTGAGAGAGCTCTCTTTTTCTGGGATTTCCTCTTCTTTCTCCTTGACTCAGCAGCTCAGGCCCTTCAGTCTCAGCCTCCCTCTGTGCACGGCCTCTTTCTTTTCTTATGACCTACTACCATCCCTGCCATACTATCTTTTCCTATGCATTGCCTTTCTGCCTGGGCTTCCTATCCAGCACACAGGGCAAAGAAGGAAGTGGGAGAGGAAAAGGAAGATAAATGGTGTCACACTGCCATGATACCTGAACAATGTTCGGATGAAGGAGAGGTGGAAAGAGAGCGGGTACATAGAAAAAGATGGGGGAAGAGGAGGCAGCAGTCCCATGGGAGTTCAGCCACGGGTTTTAGAAGCAGGGAGTGCTAAGCCACACTTCCTGCCTTCAGGCAGCATCCCTCTTGCTCGCTGTTACTATCCCCATCCCCCCTCATGTGCAGAAGCAGCAGAGTTTGAGGGAAACACACCCAGAAAGACGGTTCAACGTACCTGTCTTCTTGGGCAGGCTACATCAAGGTGCCGCTCTTGGCAGCTGCTTCCTTCAGTGGTATACCACACCGCCTACTGAGGTTTCATGCTGTCTGAAAGCCTTTCAGGAGTCTTGCACCACTCTGTAGCCAAAGCACGGTAACACAAAGGCCAGGTCCCTCTACCTGTCGAGGAGCCTGTGTATGAGTTGTAGCTTGTCTGCCGGGCAAGTCCCTTCGCTCTTCTGTTTCCTGTCTTAGTTTCCATCTGCCAAGTCTATTCAGACTGCTGCGCTTCTGAATCAGGGACTGCATGCTAGCTGGCACAGTCATCTCCATTCAGGCTGGGATAGAACCAGGGTGGGGCAGGGGAAAAGCATTATCCAGCCTGAATAAAACACATACATAGTGAGTAGATGTGGTGGCTCCCTCCTTGTCACCAGTCAGAAGTGGGGGCCATCACCTGGAGTCCTTACCAAGTTTAGCAAATGCAGGTATAAATCAGTCACTGAGAAAACAGGGATTTAGCCCATGCAGAGCTTTATATAAAAGTAAGAAGACTCTTGAAGCGGACACTGACTGGCATGTCAGGCAACGTGGTGTGGGCAGCACACCTATGTGTGGCGAGTTCCCATCAGGGGCTCTGCTTTACCCTTCACAGCTGCTCCTGAAAGGCAAGATTGATCAGTGAGTGTGTATTTTACATATCAATGCAATGCAAGCACAGCCTGTGTCATCTCCAATACCTCAGGAGAGAAAACATTACTGCTACCAGCAAATCAGATAAACGAGGATGCCTTAGGTAACAAAAGATAATTGTGTTATGCAGTAAATCATATATAGACAAATCAGGTAAAATTAGATGCCCATTAACAAGCGTATTCAGCATCAATTAGCTAATTTAATTCTGAAGATGTAGTGGTAATTTTAATTTACAGCCATAAAGTGTAATTTCCTTATCCAGTATGGTGCCTGAGGTTGGCTGACTGTTGACAGAGGGGATGAAAACATAAACTGGTGCATGGTAAACTACAGGATTTTTCCTGTGTGTTGCCCTGGGGATGTTTTAATCCCTCTTCAGTTCCAATTTCTTTTAAAAAAGAAAAAAAAAAAATCTGTCACAAATTACCAAAACTCTGTGCATTGCTGGAAATTCCTCACTTGGAAGCCTTTCAAAAGTACACCCATTCCAACTGAAAATCCTTCTGGGCTGAGGAAGATGGATTTTCACAGAGGTAACAAGCCGGTCCAAAGTTTAATTCTACCAAAGAGAGGTAGAGTTAACATAGCTCTTTCAGAAATTTTTAGATGAAGAAATGTACTTGATGTGTTTGTGTTGAGAAATAAATAGCCTTTTAAATACCTAAAGTTGTCTGATAATGTGCAAAATAATTTGAGGACATTCACCTTCTCAACAAAAAATTACTTACATTACCATTTAGAGAAAATTGTATGAACCATTAGCGTACCTCAGTTAAACAATTAACAAAGAAAAGGTTACTAGAACAAGACAATAATTCATTAAATGTTATTTGCAAATTTTTTCTCTACAAATTTAGCAATAATTCCAATTCTTCAGTTGCCTGGCAGAGACCAGATGAAGTTCCTTCTGTATATTGTTTTGTACTCTGATTATATTACAAATTAACTGTTAGGTGTTTGGAACTCACAAAAAATTCTATTTGAAATAGACCCTGGCAACATGAAATGTGATTTACTGGAAGATTAAAATATTTTAAAAAATTAAGGTTATGTTTTCAAACCAGAATCTTGTTGGCTTTTCTTTAAAGTCAGATAGTCACAAATGACTTGTCTGAAAGGATAAATAATATTTGTACTGCACATTTGGATACATAATGCCACCCACAGATCAAAGATTATACTCACATAGATTTGCAAGCCTAAATACAAAGTTATATTATGGACTGAGAAGCCAACCTACTGACATGTGTGCAATCCATATTTATTAGATACATAACATTAGTTAGATGAGAATTTTTTCAGATGAAACCTTAAAAAAAACAATTAAAAGCTATGACCTTGATGAGTATGAATGCTGAGTTCTGGCTGTTGTTTGAAGACAGGACATTGCAAGACCTTGAACATACAGGACAAGACTCCCTGTGCTAGGAGATGTTTTGCCTCTGGCAAGCTTTGTGCCAATGAGCAGATAGTGCTGTCCACTACTGGGATTCCAATGGAGCTGGAAATAAAGATGGGATGACAACTTGCAATGTGGTCCAGTAATAATCAGAAGTCTAAAACATATTATTCATAAATTAGTCTGAGTTATTCATAAATTATTTGAAATGCATTTGCACTGAATGTTGAATTCTCACCACATATTCTTCCAATGTGGAAACATGTAAGTGCCAATGATTGATGAAACCTAGAGGTATACACAGATATAAAAAGTAAAGGGAGGTGATGTCCTGAAGACTAGACTGTGATGACTGGAAAAAAAAAATTAAAAATGAGGGTATGGGATTCCCTTTCACATACAGTATGGATTCTTGAAGTATACCCAAGCTGTCCAACTGGCTGAAGATTAAAGAAGACTGGATGGAAGCTCAGTCTCTACAGAGTTTGCCCTGAGTATTGTTTACTTCTATCTGTGGGAGCTAAAGCCACAGCAGACAGAGACACAACAGTGTCCAGTTCACTGGCGCCCATTAAATGGAATGTAATATGAAGGTGTGTACTACTGCTTGTCAGTTTTAGATTTGGATAAACCACATGATATGTGATGGCAGCAGGGAGTCTGTGTATATTTAACATGCACGCACACACACACACACACACACACACATATATATATATATATGCGTATATATATATATATATATATATTTAGAGCCTTACTACCAGAACCAAAGCTCCTTCTGGGACTGGCAGGAGAACAGTGTAAAATGATTCACCTAAACCCTCAAATTTACTGATTTTTTTTTTACTTTTTTTTGGCAGCACTTCCCAAAACTAGATGAAAAATTTTTCCAGTGATTTGAACCTTTTTTTTTTTAAGTAAAAACCTTCAAAAATTCTCAGCATGAATAAAACTCCAACATTCCTTGGATTTGCAAAATGAATGTAGAATTTTCTTAAGAACTGTAAGAAAATATTTCCAGACTTAGCTTTTCTAATGAAATAGTAGTAATTCTCCCCAAAAGGGTTGTTAACCCCAGCTAGAAACAGAGATAAGAGTTAAATGCTTCAGAATAGAATGAAAAATTCAGGGAAAAGTATTCAATTATGCTTTAAATTTCTTGTAGAATACATGTATGATATATGAATACCAGATACAAATGATCTATATAGCCTTCCATAATATCTTTGCATTAAAAATCAATGCAGGAGCCTGCTGAGTAGCTACACTGTGGCACCATATAGCCAAAATATTTTCTGTGCATATCTGTTTACCTACATTGAAGTCTAACTTCTTTTATGTAAAAAGTAAAGTATGTGTATATTTAGTGCATTGTGGATAAATTACCATCCATGTCTAACCATTTTATTTACTACTTTTTTGAGTTCTTGGTATCCTTTCATTTGCCAAGCATAAAAAAAAAAACCCAAACCATTCTTCAGTCCCCTGTTTTTTTTCCTTAATCTGTTTATCTATGACCTTTGCAAGGGCTTGCATCATAACCAAGTCACAGAACCTGCTAGTCACTGTTCTGCATTTTTTTTTTTCATCTTGTCTTTTGGCTCTTGGGCAGAAAGAGTGATCCAGCAACAAGCCATTCAAATAAGGAATTTAGTTTCTTTTCAGCAGAGCCAACTTCTTTGCCAGGTAGCTCTTAGATTTCTTCACGTGTACTAATGGCCCAAAAAAGTCTCGCTGTTTCATAGTGATGAGAGCTGTAACATGCAATGAGTGATAGAGAAAGAAATGCAATTTTCCTTTTGGAGACACTGCAAGGTCCAAACAGCAGCACAAACAGAACAGGGATTTTCTGTGATATTAATTATGTTCCTTGAACCTAAAGCCCCCTTGATTTCTTCTAATGAATGGTCTCTCCAAATGCTACCTCAGAGCAAGGACAAGGCAGCATAAAACCGTTTAAAAATTGCTTAACCAGATCATTGCAGAGTGCTTTTCTTCTTGGGTACCTACCTACTTCTTAATTACTGGATCCAGAGCAGGCTGGAACAAAAGCCACCAATACATGGAGTATCATGGAACTGTACCTACTTCCCTTCGGTCCAAGTTTAACTCTGTCCTTCAGATCTGCAATGGATAGTAAATAACTGGTAGTAATATGTTTTACTTAGGTGAGCAGTGAACATTATAAAGGCATTATGAAGGCTTTGGACTCCAGATACACACTTCAGCAACTAGAAATATGTAGATGGGCATATGCATTACCCGGTGTGCCACAGGAAGGGAGATGGTTGCCCATGTGTGAACGTAAACACACTTGCTTGTTCACTGCCACTGCAAAGACTGAGATGCTCATGCACGTATGCACATACATATGGTGTTGATATGGAGCTCAAAAATTTGCTTAAGCATTACAGAAAGATAACACTTCAATGAAGATAAAATACAATAGCCAATCAATATAGGAATATTAAAAATAAGTAGTGAGTTATGATGATGTCTTACAAGTACAGTAAATACCATTTTTAAATACACATTGTATGAGCACTAGAAAAGCTGTATCCTAAATATTTTCCTTGTTGTTACTAAGAAATGGATGGAAATTGGGCTGCACACAGACAAACAAACAAACAAATAAATAAATAAAGCTGCAGCTTTTCACTGTGGTCCATAACAAAAAGAATTGCTACTCCTATGTGCTCCAACAATGCAGTGCAGTGCCTTTAATGAGTCATTGGTATTAGCTTCACATTTGGAGAGTATCCACATTGTCTACACCAGGGGACTGATCCTGCAATAGCACTGCACATCTGTGAGATGTAGCGTGCCTTCCATTATCATGGTTTTAATTGGCAGTTGAAAGTACACAGTTCCTCACAGAACCAGACCTGAACAAGTGTTTATAATATAAAACATGGGAAAGCAATTTGCCTCTAAAGCATTAGTATGAATTGCTAAGTAATCTATTACAGCAAAAAAATAGAGCATTAACACTTGTTGGAAGAAAGAAGCCTACTACACTGTACCTTCTAAATCAAAGCAATAGGTTCTAAAAGGAGTGCTGTACACATGCAACAAGACTCATCATTTAAACCTGTCATCTCCCCAGACATATGGCTATCTATGGTTCAGGCTTATGTGGTTCAGGCTGTATCTATTTAAATAGTATTATTTTGTGCAAGCTCTTTTCTTTTTTTTTTTTTTTTTAATAGGGTACTGGTCATACTAAGCCACTGGGGTGAATCTGTAATACAATAATGGGTAAAAAGTTTCAGAGGAAGCATGGTGTTGATAAACTGCTGACACACAGCATGGATAGACCAGTCCAACTCCTTGTTATTATTATTGCCTCTTCTAACCATTAGCTAGCAATCAAGGTAGTGTTGCTCTAACAGTAGGCATGTGTCTGGGGATTGCCTGATGTGCTAGCATCATTTCTCCATGCCCGATCCAATCATGACCCTGCAGAAGAGATGCTCAAAAGTAAGGGCTGTGAAGAGTGTTGGTCAAGTTGATAATGAAGGGTAGAGAGAGGAATTCATACTTTCACTAGCTCCTCTTTCTCTCTTTATTTTCTGCTCCATATTTGAAAGTTTGACACTGTAATCAGTGCATTGGATTTGTCCTTGTACAAGTACCCAGGGGAATAACCCAGGGGAGAAAATGTTTGGGTACATAGTGAAAGAATATATACTATCAACTTTAAAAAACCTGAAAATTATGAGTTAAGCCCAAGAAGTCATGAGATCAGTGTGGAAATTACATAGGGTTTTGTCTGTATGTTAATAATATGTTTGGGTTCATTGCATTTGATGCCTTGTTTTTGAGATTTTAAAATTACTTTTTCAGACAACTCCTCTCCATATGCCTCCCCAAAATATTCGGTTCAGCGTGTTTTTCTGCATATAATGTCATGAAGCAGAGCTCAAGAGAACAAGTGGGCTGTTAAGGGACAAAGGCTATTGTTACAGCAAATCTTCACTCAAGCAAACCACTCAGGCATGCACCTCATCACAGCAGCCTCTGGTTTCCACTGGCACTTCCTGCAGTGCCATCTCTGTAGATAAGACACCCCTTCCACACTCTTCTTTCTGACAGGTACTGAGTTTGCCAGCATGCCAGGAAGTGGGATTTCCAAGCATAGATGAGAAGACAGATTCCTGTCTACTTCAGCAGTTGGACATTTGTGTCTAGAAGAGCTCCCAAAGAAGATGCAAGAAATCGAGGATTATTCCAGAGGTGTTTATATTGCCAGTTTCCCCTCAGGTTACTTCATGTTTGTGATCCACACCTTTTTTTTAATGGTATGGTGCTTTGTCTAGCCAATGGGTTATCCCAATGAATATACTACTGTCCTTGAAATGAAAGCAAAGGTTTTCATGCAACACCATCAATCCAGCAACTGGAAAGAGAGTCAGAATCATGAGACTCCAGATAAAACTGAGAGTAGGAAAGAAAGCAATACAGGTGAGGATTGATCTTCATCAATATTCAGGCAGGAACAGGACAAATTAGTTAAGACTACACCATGATATCTAGGACTGCCGCAATAGCATACGTCAACTGCAGTCCCTAGGAATGCCTGTGAAGGAAATCTTTTTCTGAAGTGCCGCTGGCAAGTGGTGTTCTTTTCCTCCTCTGAGAGAGTGGCCCTTTAAAATCAACATATACTGGTAGTTCTTGACCTTTCTAGGATCAGCCACGATAGCCAGAGGTTGGGAGGGAGCCAAGTCTACACCCATTCCCTGACCTTCTTGCACATCTGCTGTGAGGAGAAGTCCGCTCCCAGCAATCAGGGTCCAAGGCCTGCTTAACACATACAGTGTAATAAGGAGATTTCCTAATTTTTCTTACTCCTGCAGTCTTTTAGTCCAAGTCACAGCTGAGTCCCAAGAGTTGTCTTATTAGAAAGCTGAATTTATTACTGGCATTCTTTTTACTTTAAAAGTTGAATTCAAATAGTTTTCTGCAAACGGCAAGTTTTCTGCCTTCAGTGACAACGTGATACAATGTGCTGCCGAACAAAAAGACTCCTAATTTTACAAAATTAAGCATAAGGAAAGGCTAATCCATGTGACTTCTGCATAATCCAGCACATCAGCATGTCCTGATAAGCAGAGCTGTGATCTCAGCTTTTAGAACCATTAATTTTAAAGACTAAGCATTTGATTTTTTTTCTCACTGAGCTCCGTGAAGAGATAACTGACATCGGTTTTCTTTGTGTCTTTGCAGTTGTTGTAACCTCATTATTCTTTGAATTATCTTGGCAGTTAGTAATTTTTTAGGTTCAGTTGGTGCCATCTTGTCTGTAGAGCTCTACGGTTGAAAGTGCAAAACAAAGAAAGGTCACAGCACAAAAACAAGTCAGGCTCCATCTTCTAGCACTCGCAGGACTCCTTTTATTTCATAATTGTTAATTTTCTACTACTCGCTTTTGTTTCTTGGCAATCGCATGATTTCATCCTCCCCATGCAGCTCACGTGGATGTCCCGTGAATGCTAGAAAAGCTCCCTTTCTTTCTTCCTGCTGCCTGTTTTTACCATTTCCACTAGAACTCTGTAATTGGGGTGAGGTAACACACCCTCATGACTCAAAACAGCTAATCTCCAAACGCACAATAACTGAGAACCCTAGCATACATTGGCTTGTTGCTAGAAGCTGATATTCAGCAATGAACTATGAGAGGATTTAAGCAAAAGATTTTGCCCTCCTCCCCCCACCCCTGTCTCTCTTTAGAAAATAAATGTCTGATTCATGCAAAAATAATGTATGAACCATTTGCACTGCATTTAAAAAAATCTGCTTGTTATTCTGAGACAATTCTGCCTTCTTCTGCCTGGAATCACACTGCTCTGCCTCAGATAACTTAGGGGTGAGCCAAAATATAGGGCGGCATTTGCCAAAATATAGAAGCTAAAATTACACAAGTGTCAGGATAGAAACGGGAAAATTCAGTTTCTCATAGGCTTTAGAGCAACTGCGAGAGCAGGAGCAGCATTCCTACAACAACTGCTTCCCAGTGGCGAGTATCGTTTCTATACATGCAGTAATTGCCATTAAATGTTATGCTATCACTTGCCAACAGCGTCTACAGAGCAGTATCAGCGTGACCGCAGCATTCCACTGCACTTAAAATAGAAATTAGCAGCGGTAGGTTCATTCTTATGGTCCGAGGGCGGGTAACAATTACTGGCCGTGGCAAGGTCATTAGATGCGAGATAGCTTCTTGAATCCACGTCCACTGTAAGAGGGAGGAGGTAGCTGCACTCATGTTGCCTCAGAAATTTGCGTCCCCTGCTTCTCCTTTTCTCACCCTGCCGCCTGTCAGGTGGAAACTGTCCTGTCAGAGGGCTGGTGGGTCATCAATACTTGTCAAGCACTTCTTTCTCATGAGATGCAAAGAACTCCAGGAATATAAAGTATTCGCAATGCAAATTGCTGAGTAGACATGTTAGACCTTTGATTGTTTTCTGTGTTTAATTTCCATCTCCAGCTGAATTCAATGGGTTTTCCACATATGCTTAAGGTTAAACAGGCTTAAAGGCCATTTCTGAATTGTGATGCTTTCTAAATTAGGAGCCCCATTAATTGCTCATCTTGCAGAATGGAATTTAATTTATTTGGCATATTCTAAATAACTTTCCAGGAATATGTTAAATCCTGATTAGATGCATTCCCAACTTCTATAATACTTTTTGCACAGATTGCTTTCTTCTTCATAAATCCCTATTGGGTTCACGAGTTCTCATTTCATTACACTTCTCTTCATATATTTTTAAGCCTTTGAGGTCTAAGTTCACTTCTGAAGTCAAATGGGCGAAATACTGTTGTGAAATTCTGAAAGCGGCAATCTTCTCTATCACATAAATTATCATATTTCCTGTTATTTATTTTATGATACTGGCATTTCACTCACACAATTCTTTTCTGTACCCATAAAATTTTCCATCTGGTATATAATTTTCTAATCCTTCTGTAAGCCCATGTATTTTGTTTCACCTGTTAAAGAAATTTAATACTGTCGATCTGCACTATTCTCTCTTGGAGACAGATGATCTAAAGTCTATTTCTCAGGAAAGAAATCATTGGCACACAACCCACCTGCACACATACCACCTGAGAATGAGGAAGGTGCGACAGTGTAAGTTATTCCCATATGAAATCATCATCACGAGTGAACTTCGTGTGTCTGAAAATAGTCCCCTTTTTTTTTCCCATGGAAAAGAGGAAAGTGTGGGTATCCCTGGAGTTCTTTTGCAGGGTTAAGAACAGAAGCCAGTCACGGCCTGACTGAGTGAAATAAGAAAAGTCAAGTAGTTTTCCTAATAGCTGAAAAATATACAAAGCTGTACGTCCATGGTTTTGTCCCAGAGGAACCGTGAAGTCTATACAGCCAGAGACCATGCAAGAATAAAAGCAGAGGCATCATGTGGATAAAGTTACACGCTGATAATAACTCATGTGATGCTATTTTATTATTGACAGAACAAAATGGGAATCATTTCTCTTTGCTACATCAGCATTTCCAGTGGCTTTATGATAAAAGCTTTATTTTTGCCAGAGACAGCTTTGCAGTTCAATTCAATCTGTATATAGGGAGTCTATTTGAAATTTCCTTTTTTGGCTTTCCTAACAACAAGTTTCTTGATTAATTTCTCTTTCTTTTTCCTCCTTCAGAAAATACTAGTTATTTCTTCACTAATCCTCAATACTTTTTTGTCATCCTGAGAAATGTTTGTTTGGAAAAAGTCTCTTAGTGGTGGCAAATTTATTAGCCTGGTATTATAAAACTGCTTGAGAGAATTCAGTTAACAATGATCCAAACATGTTCTCTGTTGAGGCTACAACTCACTCCAACAGCTGAGGCAATGAAGAGGGAGGGCAGGGAGAGTCAGGATTAGGGATGAAATGTGTTCTTGAAAGGGCTGCCTGCCTCTGCTGCCTCCTGGCATATTATTATAGGGAGCTGTGATCGAAGTGCTGAGTGCCACAGCAGTGATATATTTGCATTTCACCAAATAATATTAGATACATATGGTGCCCTTCACTTTGAAACTTTACCCAAAGACTTCAGAAACCTTAGGTCAGTGTTTTGTTTTGGGGGGTTTTGGGTTGGGTTTTTTTGGTTTTTTTCTCAGAGAAGATCCTACACACTAGTTTTACCACACTAACTACAGTGGAAGGATTTCCAAATTGTTCCAGGGGTAAGAGACAAGGAGTAGGTCCCAGCTTGGTCTACATATGTTTTTTTGATGGACTATGTAGATACTTAAGGTAGTCTTAATTGAATTATCTCAGGTACCAGAAGTAGTCCAGCCAGAACAGTATGCAGCATGGCACAGGCTAAATCACATTTCCAAGAACTTTTCTTTATTATTTGGCACCTGGTGCAACAGAACATTTTGCAGTTCCAATTAAATGGAGCATTTTAAGATTATGCTAAATGTTTTGCTCAATTAGAACCTTGGAAACATCTTCCAGCTTTCAGTAGCTTAGCTAAAGACAGTAGTGTGCAAAACAGAGGTAATAAAATATCAAGTTTCAGGGGATTCAAAATCACCTTCAAATTCATGTTTCTGTTGATGAAGATTAAAAAACAAAATAAATGGGAGGGAAATTTTGAAGAATCCAAAATATTACATTCTGGCCTTCTGGAATTTTTTAACTAATTGGGATTTTTAAACTTATTATTTATTCATTTACATTTTAAGAATCTGAAAATTCATCTGAACACTTAATTTCAAGTTACAGAAAATATTTCCAATGGATCCAAAACACATTTCTTTTTCTTCTTTTTTTTTTGTTGTATGAGAATCGCACATCATCAAAATACAACATCAGTAACAATGACTTCACATCATGGAGATGCCCAGCTGAATACAAAACTTTTCTCACCTCAAGCAACTCTTTGAAGCCAGACTTCAAAAAAGAGATGGATTTTACTGGAGAGGAGGAGGCAAGTGCATGGCACAGCAGAGGGCAGAGACTCTGTAAGAGAAAGGTCAGTAAAAGCGGGACAATGAAGGCATTGCACTGAATATGAGGAGTACCAATTCCTTAAGGCAAGTCCATAGAACTGAACATTGAAAATAAACAGCAGTGGTCACTGCTCCCTTAAACTGCTCAGAAGAGTCACTGAGTCAATTCAGTAGAGAAAGGAAAAAAAGCCTTCTGAAACTGCAGCAAAGAAGCTAAATTCAGGAAATCTTCCCAAATTCTGTTCTTTATGGCAGGACTCTAGAGACATATATATTTTTTTCCTCTGAGGCTTTCTGAAGAATATTGTTAACAGAAGGAAATCATCTGTTGAACAACTTCTAATGAAGAAGTATTTGGTTTGTGCCATATTCTCAAAGACATGTAAAGTTTTCATTGTAGTCAGAATATTAATATATGAAATTGTAATAATGATTTATTAATTAGCTGAGACTGTCATCACACTTCTCTATAGCTAATTTAAATGGCAACCACACTGGAGTCTGCTTTGTCTCATGTTCTCCTTTTCAGAAAAATCAAGCAGAGACACTTTGTTGGCCATCCAAGATACTTTTATCTTTGCCTTCAAGGACCCTGAGGGAATGGAAACAGGGAAAGAATATGAAAAGTGGATTTGTACCTCATGACTTTGAGATTTTTCTTCAAGCCCAGCATTTTTTCCCCTCCCTTTTCCTGTTCAATAAGATATGAAGAAAGAAACCAAGCAAGGGGGGTGTGAGGGGAGACAGAAAGCTAGGAGCATCGGTTAAAACTTTTTCCAATGTCAAAACACTCAAAACAAAAGAATTATCCTTTAAGTTTTTCCGAGTCAGGATTAGAGATGATTTTTTCAAACTATAAAGTGAAGAAAGTGAGTCTGGTTTTCATGTGTTTACAGCAATCATCTCCAATCAGTAATAAAAGCAAAACAGGGGAAGGAAGTAGTTTCAGTACACAGGGAAGCAATGTCCCTAACAACACCCAACTGCATAGCAAAAAGCATTTACAGAAACAGATGCTGAGTCAATTAAATTCAATTTCCTCCAAAATATTAACCGTGCTTGCCAAGGTAGAAGACAGGGAGAGAGCTTATCTTGTCACAGTACATACCTAAAATATATTCTTAAAACTTTTGAAGTGTTCCTTGGAGACTTGATAGTGACTCTTGTTCTTAGGTAGTTACATAGAGGGATCTAGTGAATGTTGAACTTCAAATAGGATCAACTAAAAACTGGTCTATCTTGAAACAACTTTATAGTCTCTTTTTAAATCCAAGCGCTCCTTTAATTTAACTCTGACAAGTTGCAGCAGAGAACTGTAGTGTGAGGCAAGTAAATGAGTAGGACGAACAGGCAAAACACACATACATCCATGAGTCACATCCATACACTCCTACCTGCAAAGGCAGCAGCAGCTGGACTACTTGAGCTTGTTTTCAGTGCTTCATCTTCCCAAGGAGCAGAAGATTCATTTCAGAAGAAGGTACCTAGCTTATTGTCCTCACAGTCAAAACAATATTCAGAACTATGCTTACCTCTGATTAAAATAAGGAACTCCACAGAGCCTGTGAGATCGCTGAAGGCATTTTAAAATATATACATACATAGTTGCTCTATATTAATGAAACAACTTCAAGTGTCAGGGAATGAATGGCACTGCACCATCGCTTCCTCCCCTGTGAGAAGCTGTGACACTTGGGCTCTTTTCTATTGCAGAGTCTAACAGAGACAATCATAGATGGTTAAAGCATCTCGCAGATTTGTGCTTTGTCCATAACCTCTTCCCACATTGTAACAATTTGTTACTCGAGTGTAAATCTGATACTTTTGGCTTGAAAACAAAGTGCTAGACAATCTGCAAACATGAGCTCATCACTTTGGGCAAGGTGAAAAGGGTCTCTGATGTGGTATACTCATTGTTGGCCCCCAGATATTAGTCAAAACTCTGAAAGGAAACCAACTTTTAACTTGGTGTCTATTTTCCTTTTTGTTAGCCTTTTTTCCATCTCTGACTCGTTCACACTTCAGTATGGAGCCACTCTCTTTCTCTCTGGTGTGTGTGTATGTTATGATTCAGTCTTCCAGCATGTATTCTCAAGCAGCTGTTGTCTCGTAGGGAGTCTGCGGTAAATTGGACTGAGGAGGAATCTTATTTCACCATTTCCCATACTCTACTCTTGCCTTGCCTGAGCTGGAGCAGTCCTCTGTAGGAGCAAGCATTTATAGATACTGTGGAAAAAATAAAGCAACCAAATATGGGACAGCACTAGACAGCAGGAATTCCTTCCCATTCCTATTCACAGAGAAGCTACTTCATGCACTGCTGCGGTGTGTTGCATCAAGTGATCTATGTAATCATTTTACATCACAACCTACAGTCCTTCTGGAACCAGGCTCTCCATTTGGCAGGCCCAGAGTCTTAGTTCTCCCTTACACTTGTAGTCCCCTGCCCTCCGTACGGCTCTGATCGGAGATCACAGAGCTCACGGTGCTCTAGCCACTGGCAGGGCAGAGCTGCTATTTTGGTGCTTCATTTTTGCACCACACATTTTAACATGGAGATGTTAACACTATTCACCACCAACCTTTTTTCCTGAAATGGTTGACAAAAGACACCAAGGCTAAAATTCATCACAGCTGAAAGAAAAGGAAGAAAAAAAAAAAAAAGAAAAAAAAGGTATTTCCTGAACAGAAAAAATTTGGAGAAACCTGGTTAAATTTTCAGGGGATCTATCAGTGCTCAAGGTGTTTTCCACACATCAGACAGTGCAAAGTGCAACATATTCCAACTACAAGAAGTACAAGCTTTCTGTAATCATCCTAAGGAGACACATAGATGCTCAATGTTCAGGTTTCCAGATATAGCTTATCTCTTTTTAACTCATGGTTTCACCTGACTCTGTTTTGGTTTGGGTTTTGGGTTTTTTTATAGACAAAGAAGCAAGCAAGCAAACAAAATCTTAACATGAACTTTGAGTTGGAAAGTTCTTTTTGTTTTGGTTTTGTTTTGCTTTGGGTTTTTTTTTTAAATTTAATTATCTTATTTAATTTTTCCCCCTCTTGTACATTTTTTCCAACCAGATGTAAAAACTAAGATAGCTGATGATATTTTTATTTTTCCTCATAATGCCACTGGGAGGAGGAAAACTAAACTCATTATTGGAATCCGGGTAAACAGGACTACTGCCTCTCTGTAGACTTGTTACACTCAGGTTCTTGCTCACTAGATCCCAGGCTTACCATCAGGTAGAGAGGACAGGCACAGCTGGCCAGCCTTAGGTAAACCAGTTAGCAAGACATCTTTTTGACTGACCTCCAAGTTCTTCAAGCTCAGGATGAAGTCATCATTCTGGCAAACTGGAAAAGAGAGGACCCTAGCGTCAACAAAGCTCAGCTCTTCCTAAGACTGGAAAAGTCTGAGATGAACTTATAAGTCAGCAAAGCTTCAGATGTCTTCCATGGAGACCTTTCAGTAAGGAAGATTTCTGAGACAGACCTACTGCAAGAGTAGTTCTCCTAACTGGCTTATTGAAAGGCAGTAAGCTTGGATCAGAAGCTGGCAGTAGACACCCTTATACATTATTCATTTTCCAGCACCTTGAAGCACAATAGCATGTCACCAACAGCATGTATGCCCAATGTTTAGAACAGAAAAAATAGGAAACACCTGCAGTAACTCTGTGGGACTTGGCTCCTGTATGTGGACTGCTCCAATATAAAGCATTGCAACTGTATAGTGTTTCTCTTTAAAGTCTGTAGGATCTGGAGGTCTGCTGTCTCTGTCTCTGTGTAGCCTCGGCTTCAAAGTCCTAGGAAGGGTAGGAAGGGGAAGATAAAAGAGGAAGCACAGGAATTTGAGCTGTACAACTACTTATAAAGGACTATTAAAAGAAGTGGCCTTAGGATTGTCAAAGGAGGATCTGAGATAGACTGAAGACTATGACGAACTGGAGCTTTTTCCAAATCCAAGAACAGCTTCAGGAAGAAGAGTGTGGAAACTCTGTGCCTGTGCAAGTAGGAAATGGCCCAAGGGATCAGGCTAGAAAGAGACTTAGAGGTCCTCTTCATCAGGAGCAGGGTCCAGACTGGGAACATCATGGACTCCTGCTAGGAACTGGGAAAATTAAAACAGAAACAGAATTTAAATGAAGCCTTAAACGTGGGGAAAACTGAAAATTATAAAAAGGAATCACAAAAGAAATCTGTGGGGTTTTTTTGGGAGAGACCTTTATGAAAGTGCATGGTTTTACAGCTGCTGTACCTGCGGGGGAGGAGGAGGAAGGATGGTCGCACTGCAGCACCACACCACAAGATGGCAAGAACTAGAAGCTGACCTCAAACCAGAATTCAGCTAGAACAACGCAATTACATTAAAATTTGAAGATCCAAATCTACCAAAAATACAACGTTAATGAAAGTGGAGGTTGTTTCCGTAGATTTCTTGGGTTTTTTTCTTTGTCTTTGGCCTGTGGGTTTTTCAGACAAAGTCTAATCTTTAGAACACCTCACACACAGAAGTCGCAAATACTGTCCTCAGTGCGATCTGCTCTGTGCCCTCCTAATTATCTGTATATTCCTTTGAAGAAACATGGGGAAATTCTTGTTTTCTCTGTCATGAGTTGCTGCCTTAGTTTCTTTCACCTCTGCTGCTTTTTTTTTTTTTAATTTCATGCCATAATTTTTCTGACTCTCACATGAACTTTAAATTTAATAAATTCTCATCCATTCAAACAACCTTCTCAAGTTCTTGGGCATATTTACTCACTGTGTCCCAATATTTTCGTTTTTCTCTCCAACACTGAGTAAAAGACCACTCCTTTGGTCTTTAGGGGCTGCTGAGTCCCCAGGCTAAATGTAATCACTCTTTGTCAGGTTAGAATCTAAGCTATGAAACCTCCAGGAACATTGCAAAAAGCCACAGTTCCATTCATGGTTTCAGTTTAGGTCTTAGGGGACAAATGTCTACATTGCAAACACAGCAAGGCCAGATAGCATTAAAATTCTTGGTCCTGCCTCAACACAGCAGTTGAATTAGATCATCTCTTGCAGTCTTCTTCCCGTGGTATGGTTCTCTGATAATTAGCAACTGTGTTGATAGAGTCAACACAGAGGCCAAACACCACAGAGGAGCTGCTCTCCTCCCCAGGGGCTGGACTGTGGCTGAAATGAATTGACAAACCAGCTTTAGACAGTTTGCACAGTTGCATGTGATCTATGAATAAACAAAGACAAGAGATGCTCTGCAGCTGGCAGGTTTTACCAACTCCACATTTACATGCAAAATACTGCTCTTAATGATGTTGGATTATATGACCTCCTGAGGTGTTTTCCAGCCTCATTTATTCTACGAGTCTATGAAAATGACATTAAAATTACATTTAAAAAACCCAAGGATTCCATAGAAAGCTTTCATTTCATTCAAATGACTTGATTTCTTCTTAATAGCCTCACCAGGGAATTTCTAAAAAACGTTGAGAGGAAAACTTTCCCCACCTCTGCTTCAACAGGTGACAAATGCTGGTGAAATAACCTTCAAGCAGCAACAGGCTGCAGCTCTCACCGTGTCTGACTTTGCAACCCTGAGCTCACGCTGAGCAGTGCTTGCTCCTCAGAGTCATTTCATCGAAGCCAGCGTGAGTCCAAAGTACACTGCCCACGCTGTGGGTCAGGCCTGCATGTGCTGTGTGTAAGGGCTGAGGAATCTGGCACTCAGCACACGCCATCCGCCTTACGGTCAGTCCCAAGCCCAAAACAAATACAATTGGTGCACTTTAAACATCTTGCCCCCTTTGTGAGCATCTAGCGACTACAGCCTTTATTTGTGTGCCAGCCTTTTCACATCGCCTGAAAATTTCAAACAATTTCATAGCCATGGGAGTGCTAATTAAAACATTCAGCAGTTTTACTCTCTGAGCAGTGTAAATATGGTGTAAAAAGAAAATTAAAGAGCATTTACACAGATGCATACTTGTTCATTGTAGCTATAAAATATAGCTGCAGGGACCTGGCAAGAGCAAGGGTCTCTTATTCTTCAAAAACAAATTATTCAGCAAAAAAATTAGACATGAAACTTTAGCTTGGAAGAGTTATTCTTTGTTAGGTTCATTTTTTATTCATTCCTCCAAAGCCACACTTCCCCACTTTTTTCCTGGTTTATAATACTGGTCACTCAATTTACTGCTGAAATGGATTAAGAGATGATTTTAAACAAAATATTTATTTCACACTCCTGAGGTCACAGTCCACACACAAAACTATTTTCCCTTTTACTCATGCAACAGTCTCCTTTGGTCAGCGAATCCCAGTCGTGGGGAATAAAGTCCCCTGAAATATCGGTGACCTTCTCTGCCTAGGATAGGGAAGGCATTCTCAGGAATCTTATTTTCCAGCCCTGGTTGATGTTTCAGTCTGGGATTTCAAGAACACCAACTACAGTTGTTTACACTGCAAAGAAAGGAGCTTTTTGATCAGGGGAAGCTGAGTCACTACTCCCTGTTAGTTTTATCATTTTGCAGAGAGCGAGAGCTGATGCCTGATCTTTCTCTGACCTCTTATTCAAACTTTTTTTCTACATTCCCAGGCTGTTATATTCTGTTTAATCATGTCTCTTTGATATTTAGAAGAATCAGATACTTTTTCGTTTGGTGTTACATGATGTCATAGGCAAAAGCAGCACAAATCCCATGAGGTTACCCTCCGGTCAAAACGGTTCACTGAGAGGATGAGACTCAGTCCTAGAGAATTTTTCTGGGTCTTGAGCTATTTTCAGGGCTGGGGTGGGAGGGTGAAGGGGGGGAACTAGCTTTTTGTTTTGTTTTGTTTTGTTTTCCCACAGACATCGTAAGACAAACAGACCACGGGTCAGGTAATGTAAGCAACAGACTGCAAAACCACTGCCAAAAAATTGTAATCACCCAATCGTCTCTGAAGGAAAAAATTCATTTAAATGACACATGTTAATAGTATTGAATTCAAAACACTTGTTTTGACATCCAGATGTTGGAAAGTGCCATATCCTGATTAGCAAAAATATTTTCTGGTCTTTCAGATCTTCCTTCCTTATTTTGATCGCAATTCAAGTTTTGGAGAAATTCTTTCCCACTACTGTCCACTGATCACATCACTGAAGTATTTCAAAATTTTAACTTGTTTCCTATAAGGAAAAAATTGAAAGCATAACCACAAATATTTATGTTACTGTCAGCGCTTATTATTGGAAGCTTAGTTCAGTCTGCTGCAGTGCCATTGCAAGAGCATACGGCATATGGCATCCAGCTCCTCCAGGCACTTAAGAACAGCGTCAACACGCATGGTCTCTATAACCTGGGAAAGAGAGAGCATCCCAAATGGAAAGGTGTGAGTGACACGTAGAAATGTCCCCATGCAATTGCTTCTAATTGGGAATCTTGGAAAAGCTATGGCAGTATTATCAGCCTCAATGAACTCTAGGATTAAGTTGGCTTTGGAGTGCCTTGCTCATGGGAAAGGATGAGAGCACAAGTTTTTGATGTTTACTCCAGAGCAGGCACTGTCACTAGTGATGCACTGCAGCTAGGTGGCTGCTTTGATATCTGCTTCTATATCAGGACCCAGGATATTCACATTCACAGATTCACAGAATTTTGGGGGTTGGAAGGGACCTCCAGAGATCATCGAGTCCAACCCTCACTGGGGTTGGGTTCCTGTAAGATGCTGTTGAGGAGCAGAGGGGAATTTCAGCGAGAGGGAATTTTGGCCACCACACAGTAAAGTGTGTTAGGCTTTCAATACTTCTTAATGCCAGGGCAGGTAAGTGGTGAAATTCCCAAGTTTATAGAAGTTTATTGAGTGATAAGATGGCGGATGCCTTTTTTAAGAGGAAAGCGTCACCAGCCATCTTGATGCCAATGCAGAGTCCCCTTTCCACAACAGGCAGCCTGTGTGAAATCCTGTGTGGCTCTTCTTGTGGTTCTTCATCCTTGTGGGGGTGTCATTGCTCTTAATAGTGATAAGAACTGAGAGACTGTTATGCTGCTGAATTCTACAGTCTAAGAGAAATAGGTTTGGTATAGAAGGCTTAGCAATGTTTCCACCAGCCTGCCTACTTTTCTCTTCCTTTAAAGACAGTAGGCTAGATCCCAATGTTATCCCCCGGGGACAAAAGATCCCCATTGTTTTCATACTGCTGTCATTGTAGTCTTACTGCTAACTGTATTTGACAAATAAAGCCTTACAACAATAGTGAGGGCTTATGCAATGTTCTAGATTGCCTTTTATCCAGTCTCAGGCAGCTTTACAACAAAGGCCTGCAATTGTCCCCTACTGCAGTAAAGCCTTCTCCAACTCCTTTCCCAGGTGGATAATCTCTTTTAAACCAGCGAAAATACAGGCCCCTCTTTTGTCAAAGGTTTTTCACATCTACCAACAAAGGGAGATAACTGCCAGGAAGTTACTGAAACGTAAGAGCAAGAACAATGACAAAGACTGAAGGCATCAGAGTAGCCTAAGCAAAAGCCAAAAGAAGTTTGGGCCATGGTCAAGAACAGGATTTGAGTTCCCCCCCATCCTCAGATCAGAGCCATAACCACAACTATATTCAATTTCCCTACTTAATATATTTTAATACATTTTCACCTATCATCCAAGCAGCCTCATTTTCTGGAATTTTAAGGTTTATGGCCCATTTCAGTTTCTTCCTTTACTTTATGGGAAAGACACATTGCAAATATTGGGCAATGCCTCGCAAAGTCTTGTCCTAGCCTAACATGACTGAGCAGTGTGGGAGGAGGAAGTAATGACTTCCCCCTGACCTGTGTAGCTGACATGAAGTCTGCCAAGAATCACAGCCTCTTTGCTCAAGGGAACACAGGAGCAACTCTTCAGAGAGGAGGCGGGGAATGGGGGTGCAGGGGAGGGAGGCAGAATTATGTCTCTACCCCCTCCTGTGCTCCATGTGGCAGAAGAGAGTGGCCACACCACTTAAAAAGAAGTAGTAAATTCCTCTCCACCTTTTCTCCTCCATCAGTAGTTCACTTCTGAAGGGCTGGGCGGTGTAGCTTTGCACTGCCGCTTCCCGGATCGGTATGGTTGCAGTGCCCACAATGTGGGGTAGCCCATAAAAAGCAGAGTCTGGCCCATTTGGAAATAAAATGGGTTTTGGGTCTTTCTTTTCGTGTGGCAAGAAAGAGAGAGCTGTGCTGTAAGGATGGAATTTCACAACAGCACAAAAATAAAGCACAGTGCTGTTCCAGAATTTCTCTATTCTTATTCTAAACAGTAATAAACCCACCTCCCAAACCCCAGTCCGGACGAAATATTAGCATTCCCTCCACTCTGGTTACAGCTCACATCCCTCTTAATACCTCTTGCTCTGCCATGAACTATTTGTGTAAGAAAGGCTTATGTTTGAACTGGAATTGGCACAAATAGTTACCCATTGGATATTCCTTTTCTGCAGAAATCTGATCTCTTTCAGTGCTTCACAAATCACAGAATCCACTGAGGACAGAAGCCTGTGTTTTCTTCTTCTCCAAAGAGAACAAAAAATCGTCAGTAACCCTGACAGCTTCCTGTAGTGTGGCTCTCACAGCTTATTCCAGATGAGCTGAACATTAAACTTGCCATAAAAATGTTATGATGGGAGGATGTATCTCCCACAGTACTCAGAAATTATTTAGTGAGTTTTACCATCATCACCCCCAGGCTGTAACCATTTCCCAGCTCTTCTGAGAAGTGAAAACAGGAAGAATAAACTTAAAACCAGACCACAACAATGACAAATAACAGCAACAATTACATAGGCGGCAAAAATGACCTGAACTAAACACAGGAATGGCCATCACTTCTGTGTGCTTTGCGAACAGCTTGGGCTTCACCTACTTGGGCACCGGGAAGCCACCGAGAGCGGTCTGCAAGGATTAACCTAAATCTGTGTGCCGGCAGGACTGAGCGGCAGCAGGGAGGCTGGCCCCGTGCTCTTAGGAGGAGGATATGTTTTATCCCTGCCTCTACCACATACGTGCAGCGAGCTCGTAGTGACTCAGCTGGCCCCAGGTTCCTCACTGTGGAAAGCAAGGCACGCTCAGCTCACTTTACAGTACGGACTGCCCGGCAGAAAACCGGGAGTATCCGTGGCTTTTATTGATCGCTGTGAACGATCAGCCACTGGCATTGCTCAGGCTGCCTCTGATTTCTCCTGTGATTGCCAGCCGGAGGATCTGCCCCCTACGGTTTTTCTTCTCACTTGAGCAGCTGCTGCTCCTTTATAGTCTGTTTGGTTATGTCATTATTAGCTTTTTTAATACGGGTAACGAACCTTAAAAATGCTTTATGCTCTCAAGAGATCTGGAATTTCTCAAAAAGAAAAAAAAAAGAGAGAGAAAAGTTCTGATGTTTCTCAAGCATCCCTCCCCTCCCTTCTGAAAAGGCTTTAAAAATGTGGAATGTTGTGGGAAATTACGCAGAATGTAATAAAAATGTACATGTAAAAAAAATAAAAATCTAACTCACAGCTTCCTTGGCTGGAGTGATGTCCCAGGGCTGGATCCAGCTCAGCAATGCTCTTTGGCCTTTCTCTAGTTTTCTCTTTCCAGGACCACATCCCTCATTTAGCCTCTCCTTCCAGGACCCTCTTTCTCACCCCCACACACCACATAAATACGCAGACACATACAGCTCTGACACACGTTACTTTCTGTGGCACAGGATACCCCCAAAGCTTCTTTTCTCCTTTACAAAGTTCAAGCAGCCCCTGTGCAAAGCACCTCCCTTCTTTGCTCTCTGGTCTCCAGCTAGACACAAACAGTCCAAAACAGGGTTTATTTATTGGATCTGCTTCTTTAACCATTTGGTCACCGCATCATCCATTTCTCCTCCAAGCATATCTTATAAAAAGTAACAAAACCACTTCTGGAGAGTACCTGCTGTTCAGGGTTGGGGTTTTTTTGTATTTTGCAGTGTTATTTTACATATACACATTTATAGCTTATCAAAATGTCTTGACAAGTAACAATTGAAAATAACTTTAGAAAAATGTAGATGTTAACTTTATGAAAGCACTTACTAAAGATTTAAAAAATACTTAACTATATATAAAAGAAGGGAATTGTTTCAAAGTTTTACAAAATAGAAATAGCCCCAAATTATATTGTTTAGTAAGAATTTTAATTTTCTTATCCAGAAGTCACTTCAAAAAATGCAGTGTTCAGAGCTATACATAGATATGTCCTTCTCTCATTTCTTTTATACGCCTAAATATTTCTACCATTGCCTTTTTCCAGATAACCTGCTGTTTACATCTTTTCCATCAAAGACCAAACCATTTTCGTAATTGGAAGATCTGTTGAAGGTAATAATTACTATCCAAATGAATATCGCAGACTTAAATTTGCTAACTTGAGACTCAGGCTGAATTAAATGGCTTGCATGTGATTCAGCAGTGTGAAAATGGGCTTTCTAAGCCAGTTATAAGCATGATTTGAGGAAGGAAATTCATGATGAGACTCAGCTCTGAGCTTGTAATAGGAAGTTGATTGGAGTGCTTGCATACAGGCTTCAGTACCTTGCTTGGTCGTGCCATAACCGAGTATAGCTTAGATACGTAAATAGTTTAGAAAACACTGTGTACTTAAAATAACTTTTTACCCATTAAAAGTTCTTGTCCGTTTCAAATTTTCCATCTCTTAGGCGGTATTGCCATTGAAGGACACAGCTCAGTGATGCTAAGCCTGCAGAGTTGCCCAGGTCCTGTAGTAACCCACTACAAGCTGCTTGATGTGCCCCTTACTTCTGCAGCATGTGGCCAGGACTTGCTCTTGATGAGCAAAACTCCCACCACACTCTAGGCACTGACACAGTCCCACTTCACTCTTCCCTGGGAGATTTAAATAGGCTGCTAAGGACAGACCTCCACAAAGGATGAGCTTCATTAAGTGCTTCTGTTCTGCCACTGCTGTTGCAAAAGACCAACTTGCCACCATCCATGGCCTGCAGCCCAGGAAAGGGAGCTCCACAGCTGACACAGTGGCAAAGGCAGGAGGTGTCCCAGTCTTGTAAGTCTTATCACAAAATCACAGAATTACAAGGTTGGAAAAGCCCTTTAATATCATCAAGTCCAACCGTTCCTGCCCTATGCTAAACCATATCCCTGAGTACCTCATCTACCCTTTTTTTAAACCATCCAGGGATGGTGACTCAGCCCCCTCCCTGGGCAGCCTGTTACACATCCTGACAACTCTTTCAGTGAAAAAATTTTTCCTAACATCTAAACTGAACCTGCCCTGGTGCAGCTCTGTGCCATTTCCCCTTGTCCTATCTCCTGTCACCTGGCTGAAGAGACCATCACCCATCTCTCTACAACCTCCTTTCAGGTAGTTGTAGGTGGTGATAAGGTCTCCCCTCAGTCTCTTCTCCAGGCTAAACATCCCCAGCTCCTTCAGCTGCTCCTCATATGATTTGCATATGAATCGCGATATTAAAATAATATTTGCATATGATTATCATTCACAGTCATTTATTCAAATTTTGGAGGCACTGCTTTAGGAAACACAAACACTTCTGGATGACCTCATAAGTCCTCACAAGTCCCCCGTGCTGATGGGAACTGAAAACGTGTCACGATTTCTTTGCACTGTGCTAGTTTTTCCATGTTGATGGCCAACACTGACACTATCCTGTTTTCCAGGATAGGTGTTCTTCGGATGAACAGCTCCACAGTAATGCTACAAAAACAGTCACAAAGAGAGAAAGCTGTCGTATGTCTCTGCTATTCTATCACATTTTGATGCTGATGTATTTACAGAAGTATGATGTTAAACTCAGATGCAATCCCACAGTACTGCTAGGCATGCTATCATGCTGAAGCAAACTTCTCTGCAGACAAAAAGGAGACAGCAACTGCCTTGCATGGCATGGTGTCAGCAGCATCACTCTGCTTGGCATGTGGGAGCTGGCTGGGGTCTCAAGCCAGAGACACAATGGGGCTAAGGGGCTCCAGGGTTGCTTCCTCCTCTGCCTCTCCTGCTCCTCACAGCATAATGAGCTCTGTGCACAGAGACACAGTAATGGGGAAAATCCCTTCAGCACCGATATGTGATCCATGACTTCTACAGAGGCTGCATTTTTGTTGCGATATGCAATAAGGAAGAGGGAAAGAGGCTAATCTCAAAGTGAATCAGCACTGTTTTGCCCTACTTTAAATTGCCTGTGTATTTAGGTGCATATAGACTCTTGCTGGACATTTAGGAGAAGGGTGTTTTCACACAGCATCATTATTTCTTGGCTGCCTTGCTGGTGTGAGGTTTCATACCAGGTACCCAAGGCTTCCCAGCTGGCAACAGTAACCTTTCTCTGCTCTCTGAGAAAAGAACTCAAAGTGGCACCTTCTCAGATGTGATTAAAGAAGCACTTGCTAGAGTTCAGCAGATAGGGATGTAAGTGGATCCAGTTCCCAGTTTTCAAATCACCCCACCTAAGCCTTGATCTGGACGAGTGCTGCAGCAGTGGAAGGTCACCAAGGTGATCAGAAACCCTCTATTTTTGCACCTGTTATCCAAAAATTCCTCCACTTCCAAAGACTAGAGCCACACAGACTTGTATTAAAGGTGAGAAATGTCAAGAGAAAAGTACAAAAGCAGGTGGCCTGATACCTCAGGAGTCATTTCAGGTCTACTCTACATCTGAGAACAGGATTTCACCCACTGACTTCTCAATTAAAAATGCTTCAGTCACTTCCTGGAAAGACAGAGGTCCCTTAAAACCTCCAGTCACGGAAGCCAAAATCTGGGAAGTCACACTCTGAGGCATTTCTTCCCTAAGATGCTGTGGGGTAAATCTGCAGGCTGTGTACACCAAGTGTAGCAGCCTCTGACATCTCTGCTGTGTGTTGTATTAGTCCCTGTGTGCTGTTGATTGCTCTGACACCTAGAGTACTAGATGTCTACTAGTGCCATCACTCAGAAGAGGTCTTTTCTGACAAGCTCTAGGACCTCATCTGCACTGGAATCAGTGTGCTGGTAGGCAAGGTGTTGGCTATGCATATAAAAAATACAGGCTATTTCTGCCCCCAAATGACTAGTCTGAGTGAGAGGACCTTTAAAAAACCTATTTGTACCAATAAACTTTCTTTTTTTGTGCAACAAAATAGTTCTCCAGGAGGTTGTGTTGAGGTTTGATGGCAGATGATAATTTAAAGTTAATCTAAATAATATTTGCAGATGAGAAAACAATGGAAGTAGGCAAAGGAGTACCAATAGTCTGCTTACAGAGAGTTCTCAGAACAGCAGCCTCAAATTATTATGGTTTCCTGGTAATGCCACACATGCTTTGGTAGCACAAGACTAAATATAATATTGGTGGGCATTGGAGGGCATTATTCATTGGCCACAGCTTGTCACTACCATGATATATGACACAGAAATTAAAACAACAACTCTGTACTGACATCCAAAAACCTCAGTGCTTTCTACAAATACCAGCTACATCTCAGCTACAGAAAATGCTCAGAGCCCTTCAGAGAAGAGCCTGGAGTGGAGGACAGCTGTGCTTGTCTTTCTTAAAATTCTAACTTCAGGGTTTGGAGTTCATCTGAAGGAATGACAGTAAACATTCAAAGAAAAAAGATGGGTAATTCTACAGCTGATTGTACTGGAATGTCTTGGAAAAAGAAACTCGTGGAATCATTAAAATGTCATTTTAGTTCCAGTGTGAAAATTATGTCCAGATTACTTCTGTTGAACATTAATGACACTGGAGAAGCTAGCAACAGTAATTGCAGTTTGTGCTATAACCTAAGAAACTAGTGAAGGCACCTGCCTTGCACGAATGGCAGCCCTCTGCCTGGGATGAAGTGACTTCTAAAACAACGGTCGGCACAGTTGGCTGGGGCTGCGTGTGCGTCAGAGAGATCTGCCCAGTGTGGGACAGGGAACTGCGCTGCCCAAGGTGGGTAGTACTACAGCTTGACCTTTATAGTGCACGGCAGACAATCTAATGGGTAATTAAGAGAAGGGCTGTTCTACTACTCAGCTTTAACAAGGACTGTATTCCAAAGGCTGAAAGTATGGAAAAGTATTTAGATAAAATTTGCGGAGAGAATAACAAGGAATCTCAGTGCACACATAAGGACGATGCTGAGGTGGAAGCATAGCTGACCATTTCATCTGAGTAAACTATTACATAACAGCTAAGCTATAATAAAACCCCTATTCCAAATCAAATAAGTCTCCCAGACTGCTTAAATGAGTCACCAACAGCTTTATAAACATACAGAATACTTGACAAGGAAGTCTCTGATAATTTTTTAGTAATTATGTCTGTGAATTGTTCTCTGTTGACATCACTATTAGAAATGGTTTCCCATAAGTTTGCACTGCCTGTTAACATCTGCTCATTAATCACTGAGGCTTTGAATATTTCTTTTTATTAGATCCTGAATCTGTTTGTTCAGATAGATGTTTAATTAGCACAGAAACAATAGCTGAAGACAATACATTTTTATTTTGTATGGATTCTTACAGCTTCAAAAGCCTCTTAGCAAGATGTGATTTCACAAGACAGTCACAGATGATGAAATATCTGTGCATCCCAGAAATTTGTAGGGAGCAGAAAGCCATTTTTCATGGGCTTCAAGGACACTTTCAAGCTTTGTCTGTGATCTGAACAAAACAATAAAAGTTTTGCACTGAAGTATGATTTGGAAGCATAGTGCAGAGCCAAAGCTAGGAGGTCAAGTAGTGTTTTCTTAAGACAGTCCTGTAGGACTGATACAGCGAACAGATAAAATTGGCCTAAAAGTGAACATGAAAAAGGAAGGATATAATCAGGGCCTGAGGAAAGAAGATCATCCCCGGGAATATGATTTTTGAGGAGAGAGCAGAGGCTAGCAGTTACAACACAGTGTTTTGGAGGCAGGAAGGTCCTAAGTTCAATGGGAGCTAAAGTATCACCACAGGCAGTTCACTTGACCTCTGTGGTACCTCAGTCAGCTAAGCTGTAAGACTGGCTTCCATGAAAATCCAGATGTTGCCTCTGTATTAAACTATCCTGAGTAAATAAGTTACCAGAGGAACCGCATATCTGAAAAATGCCTTAGCCAGAGGTTACTAAAGGATATTACTAATGACAGACAAATGAGGAACATCAGAGACTGCCATATTTGTAGATACTTTGGTCAGGGATGCGACTTTATGTAATGCTTGGAGGAAAATAAATAATGAGTTTCATTATACTTTTAAGAAAATAAAAGGCACAGTGCAAAGTCAGGAGCTACTGTTAAATGAAAGCTAAAAATGCTTTCAGAAACAGCAAACCTACAGTGGCAACTCTCAGTCATCTTAATAGGCTATAAAAGTGCAAATGAAATCCCAATCAGTCTGTCTTTCAAGACACAAAACTAGGGCTGCTCACAGGTAATGCTTATGGAAAGAAAGTATTTCAGATGCCCAGCAAACTCTTGCTCTGTACTACCTACAAAGAGACAGATGCCAGCCTGCTCTCACACAGCCAGGGAAGAGGAACTGGAGAAAGACCCTGCGAGGAGCCAGATGGGAAACGATGGTGACTGTCCCAAGGCCCTGACCCCAGCCTGGTTTCGTGCTGGGAGGGTGCACATGAAGCCCTCTAAAAGGGAAGGTCAAGTTGAACTCAGCTTTGCATTTCATAGTCCACCAATCATTTCAACTTGGAAATTATGGGATGGCAGCAGTCCTGCAGGAAAACATAAAGAAGGTAATGAGCAAGCGGGAAACTGCAGCTCCGTTTTCCTTCATTACCTGTAACCCCTGGTTGGAACCCAACCCAGGTCATGGCACAGTGGCTGCACCACTCTCCTCATTAGCGCAATTAAGCACCAAACTGAAGTAGATTCCTAAATAAAGAAAAGAAACACAAACTACAGGACAGCAACCAAGGCTGTGAGAAGAAAACATGCCTACCAGTAAGCTCCTTGTCTTGATATGAACACACTGTTTTGAGTGGCTCTGGTAAGGGGATGGGGCTGCCTCCATTTGCTTCCTCTGAAGAATGAATTTGTGGGGAAAAGTGACAGCAGAGGGGAATAGATGATGGTAGCTGGATGCAAGGTACAAGAGACCAGCTGTAATAAGCTGCTGTTGTCTGCACCAGGACCAAACTCCGTAACACAATAGTACTGTCTCAAGAATAACTCCTGCAACAGTCACATCTGTGCACTGTCCACAGCTGAGCACTGTGTGTAATGTCATAGCGTGACCATTTGTAGGACCTGCCCCACGGACTAAACCACAGAGGGAAGAAATGCAGTTGATGGTGATCATACGTCCAAAAACAATGGGCAGATAGCTAAGATTTATGATTATGTTTTTCAAGTCCTCGTGTTTGCTTAACTTTTATTATCTTTTTTCTTGTCTTTTTTCTTTTTTTTTCCTTTTTTCCATAACTCCTTCCTTCAACAAGCAGAGTGGCAAGAGCTCCACCTAGGATGGGCTGCTATGCTGGAGTAGGATGGACTTTGGTGTTTACACCTTTCTTCGACACAAGCAGCTTTTCGGTTTGAAAATAGTGTCTAGAAATGAACAGAGATTTTGCCTTTTTTTTTATTATGTGCAAAATGCTAGGAATGTTTAAAAGTAACAGTAACCAAAGTAACAGGGAATAGGAAATAGGAGAGACATTTATCCCCTTAGAAACAGCTTTATTCCCTTTGCATTTCTACGGGAGCATAGACGTTTTCTGTCTGCTTTGGCACCAAGAGTGACTTTTTCAAACATCAGGAATTTTTCTGCCTTTTACAAGGGCTGCATATATTGGATGTGAGAGCAAGAAAATGGACTTCAGTTTTAAAACACTTTATCACTGCTACCAGCAGGACAGTGTAACAAATACGACATTCTCTTGAACGAGACAGGCTGCTGAAGAAATATATAATTTCACAGCCCTCCAAAGGCTTTTTTTTTCTTTTGCTTTGCAACTGGTTCCTGCTTTGTCAGATCCTTTCATATAATGACATCAAAGCTGCTGAAAAATGTGGACTAGGTTAAGATTAATGTATGTGTCACTTGTACTCCCCTGGTTGGGAGGTAAGTACAGTTCAGCATTAGAAAAAAGGCATTTTTATTGTGACAGTGATCCAGCAAAACCAGTCACAAGGGACCTGATCCAAAGTCCATTAACATCCATGGAAGATGGAAGTTTTTCCACTTATTTAGTAGGCTTTTTAATCAGACCTACTGCCTCTTCTACAATAGCCATCTGCTCTGATCTTTCAAAGAGGAGATTAGTACAAAGCAAAAGATGTACACGCTGCCATGAAGGTCGTATTCACTGATAGGCTGTAGCATATGCTGTAGACAGAGTTTTGTGTACCTTGAGTTGACATCAGGAGCAATTTAGAGTTGGAGAAGAGTATAGAATAACAGACTTTTAAACACAGTAATTATAAGGTCTTTGAAACAAATACTAGCATTGTGATTTGGGAAGCCTGAGGAATTTAATCAGCCATTCTTGATCTAATTGCCAGTGTGATTTTCACTCTATCAGATGTGAGTTGTAATCGGTTTTGAAAAGTTTGACATACGATAGGCTTCTGGGTTCTCCTTACTTAAATGCTTTATTTATTTTATCAGACAACTTTCTGAGCACAGTAGGTAACCTGGTCTAACAGTGAAGTAGGTGCTGAAATGACCAGGAGAATGCCTCTGGAAAGCTATCGCAGCTCATAAAAGCTGGGGTTTCAATAGTTACAAAGGGCCAGAACTCACTTTTCTGTTAACATCCAGTATTTTAATTTTAATGAAGAGAAAAATGAATCCTTGTCTGAAATCCCACAGTACAAGGACAACTTCAGGAAAATGAAAGGAAATGCTTCTTCCCAGAGAGGAATTCACTGCTGCAGGAAACACTGGAGTCAAGTACTGTGTCTGGATTTCTACAGGATTGCAGTGGTGCTATTAGTAACAACTGTAATTTCAATTTAGGGGCTCAGTTCTGCACAGATAGAGTCCTTGAAGGATCTGGGCTTAGATCTGCAGATTTGCTGAGGCAGGAATGTGTGTTCAGAAATATCCATGCAGACAATGGAAAGAGATAAGGAAGGCTGAGCTGGCACAAGTGTTGTGGGAAGCTCCAGCAAAAGTTGATGCCACCCATAAAAATGTCAAAGATTTTTGCTGCTTGGCTCAGGTGAAACCTCTCCTTTTTCAAGTGCGCAGATACAAGCATAATTGCAATCCAGGTGTAACACATCTCACTGTCTCTTTCTCTCTTAAATTAAGTATGGTGCAACGACTTTGGATAGGGCAGCAAACTGGTCCCATTATGTGGGTCTGATCATGCATCAGTGCCTGTTCCCATATGGCAGAAAATGGGCAAATGCTTTCAATCATTGGAGGAGTACAGAGAGGGTAAGGTAAGGAGGCTGTAAAGAAATGTGATGCAATACAATGTGGGCCTGATCCACAGTTCAGCAGAGCTAATGGAAAGATGCCTAATGAACCTTGGATCCCAATCCAGAGGGATTGTAATCATGCTCCGTGGGGAGCTCAGGACCCACCTTAACTGGCTGCACAGTATAGCCTTGTCTTCACACCAGCCAGAGCCAAATCCTTGTTTGTTATTGTTATTATTATTATTGTTATTGTTATTGCTATTATTGAAAGAAGTATTTTCACAGCAGCGAAGGTCAGCTACGAATGATGACTCACTTGCACCACAGATCTACACAAATAGCATGTGCTAAGATTACCATCTGGTATAACAATCTACATCACAAGACTCCACATTTCCTGTTACCCAGGGTAAGTAAATTTCAAGCATGAGGGAAAATTTTAGCAAGTTTCCCCAAGTACCTTTGCAGAAAGAATAATGTGGCTTACACAGAGGGGGGAAGAGAAAGGGAAATTATGAGGTAAACGCTATTCCCCTCCCTTCTGCCCCCTCATCTCCCAAGAAGAAAAACATATTATGTTTGCAGTCCTCATTTCTATCGTATTTAAAAAGTCAAATCTATGTAATGAATACCTGCCTGGAGGGAGTCCAGTGGGATGCTGACAGCCAGGATTTCTGGACACTATGTGAAATGGAGGGTGTATGTTTCACTCACTCCCTCTCTCTCCCTTTCTCCGTCTCTTTTTTTTATTCAACATCAAGACAGTGCCCTGCATGCTGCCACTACGAAGGGTATTGGGTCCTGGCGGCACTGATGGCGCTCTCCTCTGCACCCCGCAGCACTGAGCCTTATGGCAGGAGCTGGGCCACCCCCAAAATGGAGGAAGGGCCCTGGGAGAAGGGGATGGGTACACAGGTGGCCTGTCTCACAGGGAATGCTAGAAGGCCAGGTCCCTAAGCTGCCAAAGCTTCCTAAGCACAGATAAAACCAGAGATGGAGTAAATGCATATTTCCATGAATGCCAGCGGCCTGGCTGTGATGGCAGCTGAGGGTCTCATCCCAGGCAGAATGGCACCTGCTAGCATTGCATCCACTAAAGTGAGCAAGGGGAAAGAGGCTTTCTGTGACAGTGCTTAACTTACACATGCAAGGTGCTGGGAGGCACATTTATTGCCTGGTGAAGTTTCCCAATGCCACTGAGCATCAGTTTTCCATCTCCCTCCATCCTATCTGCCCTTCCGATCATGCCCATGTGAGAGGAGGCTATGTCCCTGCTGGAAGCCCAGCCTGGGGCTGAAGCCACCTCCCTTTGCCAAACACCATGGTTCCAACCCTCCATCTCACCCTATCACCTATAACAAGCTGGCTGCTGACCCGCCGGCCAAGGGATGCAGATCGCCTCCTCCTCCAAGAAGGCTCCCAAAACATGTGGCTCTGGGATTTGCCAGGAGCTGAAAGACCTGAGCCCTGGAAGAACAAATAGATAAGTCTTTTCCAGACAAAACAGAGGTGAATAAAGCAAATGAATAAATGAAGCTGGGCAGGCCACTGGATGCCAGAGCCGCTGCTCATGAGTGAGGTGGCTGGGAATCCCCTTTGGGATGCTGGCAAGCATTTCTTCGGCCTCAGGGAGTTAATGATGTCTTTCACCGTGACTCAGTGCTGTTCAACATCAGCTGCAGGGAGACAGGCCTCTGCAAGGACAAAAGAGATTTCATCTCTTGCTCACATTTCAGCCAAAATCTAGCACTCAGGAGAAGGCTTCTTTCTTTCTGTTCATTTCTTTGTGGGGTAAAGGCTGCAGCCTGTACCGTGGTGGAAATATGAGGAGGCAGGGAGACAGCAGGGGAAGAAACACAGAAAGAAAATTCAGAAGCAAAAAGTGTCCTTCTTTCTCAGCCATGGGCACCCCTCCTGCTTGCCCTGCACTGCTCTGCCCTGGCCTGGCACACCCCTTCCAAATTTCCCATCCAAAACTCTCTTTTCCATGACTCACACATGTTTTAAGCCATCTCAGGGTCAGTGCTGATGCCCAGCCATGAACAGATCTTCAGCCAGGATAAGCTGGTGCAGCTCTGTCAAAGCAGACTGAGAACAATGTCCCCCAGGGACAAAACACTTTGAAGTAAGGAACTTGGTCTCAGTTTTCTCCACACTCTTGCTCTCTGTCTTGCAGCAAAAGGGAAAAGATCAGATCTGTGTAAGGGAAAAGATCAGATCCTCCTCTATGCCCTGTGTAGGTCCAGGACTACCATCAATGCCTGCAAAATAACTGCAGCTTTCTGAATTAAAAAATCAGTAGTTAATGTAAAGATCACATTTTGAAACCACACAACCTGCTTGCTCACAATTTTAATCCACAACATCAACGTAACTCTAACAAAACTGGGATCTGCATATCATAGAATCATAGACTCACAGAGTGCTTTGGGTTGGAAGGGACCTCAAATATCATCTAGTTCCAAGCCCCCTGCTATGGACAGGAACACCCTCCACTAGATCAGGTTGCCCAAAGTCTCATCCAATCCGGCTTTAAACACTTCCAGGGATGGGGCTTCTACAATGTGCCAGTGCCTCACCACCCTCATAGTAAAGAATTTCTTCCTAATGTCTAATCTAAACCTACCGTCTTTCAGCTTGAAACCATTACCCCTTGTCCTATCACTACACTCCCTGATCACAGGAACTCCCTGATGAACAAGGAGTGTAGTGTAGCTTACATATGATGTAAGCTGGCAGACCTTCCTATATCAGCTTCTGAATCTCCAGTAAAATTGCTGCCCAGTGGTGCTGAAATGAGAGATGTCCCATTCTGCACTGGCCATTCGATCCTGATGGCCTGCAAGTGCAGGGGCTGCAGCTCAAAGTAAGAAATCAGCCAGTGAACACAAGAAAAGAGTCAATTGTTATGCACTAGATTAGAGACGGTCATGTTTTTTCCACCCTGTGATCTAAGGAACTTTTAAAGAAGCTCCAAAGAATTAAATGCAAGAACATGTATTCACATTCAGTAATATGCACAAAATACAGTAGTTATCCCCGTGACATGCAACACCTATTGACTATCTCAGCTAGTACTACCCAAAGTCAGACCAACAACACTTCATTTCCTCACGCTGGTTTATCCAGGCCTGGCTCAAACTTGCACTGATGCAAATCAGAGCTCCCTTGAAACCACTGGACTGGACTAATGCAGCAAATAGAGACTTGGTTTGAAGGCTCAGCTTGCATCAGGACCATTTGAGATGTGATACGGTCACATGTAACTTCATGTCTTAGAGAACTAAAGCAAAAGCTCCCAATTAGTTCTCTATCATTTCTTTGAAGGATGATATGCTGGACACAACAGATGGGAAAAATTTCATAGTAGGGCAACTGTAGGGACATTACATTTGCCTTGAGGCTGAAAAGTGGGGGGAGGTGCTGCATTTTTAGTGGTATTTTCTTAGTTTGTAAAAACATTGCCTAAACCCATCTCTGAAACCAATCTGTAACCAAGAGTACAGATTTCATTAGCAACCCTGCAAGAATAAAACTGTGACTTCAGCACTTCTGAGTTATTCTTAACATATGAGCCATTTTCAGGGGAATCCAAAGCTTTGATCAACTTTATGAGAAATACCTGTGACAGAAAGAAAACATTTAATGAGCCAGAGATGTCAATTATAAGCTTTCAAGCAATTTTATACCCTATATAATGCATATAAACCAATATAGTTTAAAAGGTATTTTATCATTCTATAAATGTCCTAAGCTATCTTTTTTAATACTTCAACTTTTTTTTCATTTGGTGATCTCAAAGCATGAAAGATTAACCCTGTTCACGTGTTCACGGTCTTTCATGGCATAAGGCAAAACAAACTTGGGATCAAACCAGCAGAACTGCACAGACATTGCAAGTTTCAAACAAATGAAACACTTCTGTATTTTTTATTTCAACCAAAATTTGTTCAGATAGATAAGCAACTGACATTGGGCTGGTGCTTTTTATGATTTTCTGCTCTGTTTTATTCTCGTTTTTTGACCATTTATATTCTCCATTTTCAATGGGGACCTGACCCTGCATTACCAATGTTAAGGAGAAACTTGCCACTGACTTTGGAAAAAAACATGTTCATTGGTCTCTGAAAGGTGATTTTATAAGTCTTGATTGCTGGTACCTATATTTGGATGTCTTACAGCACCTTGGTTTTTAGAAAATGCTGAATTCCAGTCTCTTGAACTTCACAGTCACTATGTAACTTGAAGACAGACACACCACATACCTGTTTGCTTTGTTAAATCTTGCTCTTTAGTCCTGGAGTTTTATGAAACTGTCCATTGCCATGCTAAGGACCCCTGACTGTGGGTATTATAAGGAGTCATCAAACAATCCTTCTTTACCCACTCAAAGTTCGTGTAGACTAAATTCTACTTTTTAACCATTATCAGGACACTTTTGACTGAGAAACAACAGGATGTTTCCCTTATGCAACTAAACAAATGTCCTGGACAGAAAACATGTTAAAACTTCCAAATTAATTTAGGTACTCCACCAGTAGGCAGGCTAGATCCAGCTGCTTTAGAAGCACTTTCATTCCGTCACAGTCTCTGAGCCTATCTGTAATACCTTCTGCTTCCATTTTGTGAGGTTTCTTGCAAAACATATTAGCCTCAGTAAGAAATCTTCAATTCCCACGGAGAATTCCATTTCAAAATGATGCTCCGTGCTAGTAAGTAATATTTTTCCTGGGCTTCCACATATGGCAATATTTATCTTCAAAGTTTTCCTCTTTGGCTCGTAGGCTGGTTTGTAAACCAGATGGTCTTGTGTGGCCTAATTGTAAGATGATTTGTTGTGTGATTCAGTAGCATTGTTTATTTGTACAGTGGTTTGATGGAATTTGTAAACTGCATAATATTGTTTTACTGTGTTTTCTTTTATGAAAGAGCCACATCTTGCTCTGGCATTTGTGGCGGCGATTATAATTAAATGTAGTTCTCAAGATACTTTGATCTCTGCTTGCCGCATTAAACTAGTAACATAAAAATACAGTATTTCTCATTTAAGCAGGGAACTGGCCCTGGATTTGAAGGCTCAGAGAATGCACCAAATTGTATCTTTAAAAAACCCCAGAAATACAATAATCAAACAAATAAGATGTTGATTGAATGGTGAAAATTCATGGATTTCCAGCAATGTCAACTTAATGATTTGCTTGGAGCTAATTTTTTGCCCCCCCTATTAACAAGCCTCTTTCATATGGTTTCTTCAGGATGCCTTCTTTGCTTTTTTGAGACAAGAATAGTTTTGCCCTGCTTGATTGTTGCATATGGTCACTTGTATTCATGTAAGTATTCCTTAGCTGTGAATATATTTAGGCTGCCAAGTCTATAAAAAGATCTAAGAGCTTTCTGGCCTTCCCACTCTGTTTCCATCATGAAAGGTGCCTTCAGCGGTCTTTTTGATTTCTGGTAGGCAGACTTGTGGCAGGCAGAATTCTGACTGGGAATCCAAGAAATATTTTGGAGAGCAGGACTCCAAGGTTAGGAGATCATGAGGTTTCGTTCACTTTGAGGGACCCAGCTTCAAGCCATCCCAATTTACTCAGCCATGTATGTCTCCAAGCTATCAATGGTCTCTAGGGCAATCTGGTGGACACAGTTCAACGTCATACTTCTTTTTCAAGAGATGTCCACATCAGATACAAGAAAATCAACACTGTGCACTCAAGGCATTGACATAGTCAAACCTCAGATGATAGGCTGAAGAAGGAAGGAACCAGGTTTGTCCTTTAGGCTCTGGAAGCAGTTCCCTTAAGAGAACTGAGCACAATGACAGCACTTTCAGTAATGTATCCCAACATGTGCTGTCTATTACAGTATCACCAGGAGTGCTGCCCATAATTCTCCAAAGGCCTCTGCTGTTTTTTTGGCAGTAGAAAGTAAAGGCCGTTGTCCCCTCCTTCCATGTAAGGTGTTTGGAAGAACCAGATGGGAACATATAAACCAAAAATTTGTTGGTATGGATTAGGAATTATTGTAGTACAAAGATGCTGAGTATGCAACCTCTAGTAGGTAATTTGCAACAAATATAGAATGAGGCAAAAGAATCAGTCTACTAAACAAATCATACAATTATTCCAGCAGGAAATATGGATACAATGATGATTCGCCCAGAAAGTTTGATTGAATTTTGATTGTTACTTGGAAATTTGCTACTCTTCATCCCTTTTTACAAGCACATTTTGTGGCAGATCACTCTTGCAATGATTTCAAAGTAACAGACTGAGATTGAGACAGACACATATGAGTAAGTAACCCAAATTCATGATGAAGCTGAAACTAGACTGTGATGAAGCTTCTCCCACACAATGCCTGGCCAGCTTAGGGATGTGTCATCGGTTTTTTTAGTGCCTCGACAGAAGTAGTCACTGCTCTTGTACTTTCCTGGGCAGGTCTTTGTTGGTATAAAACCTTCTTATTCTGGTTGCTTGTCTCAGGAGATGCAGCTTATAGTTCTTGCTCTTTGTGGTCATTTTTTGCTGAATGAGATTCCTTCATGCTTAGATTTTCTCTTAGGTCAGGCAGTGGCTGAACATCAAGATGTGTCTGAACACAGTTTGTATTGTGCTGAGATCTATCTTATCTCAAAGGGACATCATAGTTCTCTTGTCAGGTTGTCACTACTTGGCAGTGATTAAAAGCCCAGCTGAAAGTGAGAAGCACAACTAAAAACTCCTTTAAGAGGCGTCTGTCTTCCCTTCCCATTTGCTGGTGGACAGTATTGGCACTGAGGTGCTTTGCCCTGTTATCACGGGTAGGAGGGAACCAGGCTCTTTCCAGAGGGGTTTCTCATTAGGACACTTTCAAAGGTGGAACAGTTCATGGTACAAGTATTTTTTTTTTCTTAATTTCTGTAGAGCATATTGTCAAACAGTTTATATGATTAGCAATTTCTTTTTCCTCAGATTTTTTTTTTCTCAACAAGAACCTGAAAACCTGGCCTTTTCATTGTTGTTTCTTAAATACCAAAGAAAGAAGATGACAACTGTTTCACTTGGAAGAATTTTTAATGGATGCCAGAGGCATGGGAGAGAGGCTGTTTCTCTGAAGAAAGCATATTCTCAATTGAAAAGCTGCAAGAAGCAAAATTTCACTCAGTGCTCCATCCCAGTTATCCTGCAGATTGAAGTAGGTGTCACTATGTTAATTCAACACAGGTCATGCTTTCAAGCATTTTTTTTTTTACAGTCGGAACACTGGAAACTTGCTTCCATGTTTGAAATAAAAACTGATATGCCAGTCTAACTCTATGACCCCAACAACCTCAAGAGTGTGTGCCTGAATTCTTTTCTTGAGCTGAGCTATGAGTGCACAGCATTTCTGACTGGAGAGTGAAAGGCAAATACACTTACCTGCTCTCTCAGAAGTCAAAGCTATCTCAACGAAGTCTGATAAAACTTCTCAGATAAATTTATCCCTGGGCTGAATGACAACATCAAAAGTTCAGCCTGAAAAAGGTTTGAGAAAGCTACAAGCAACTGAAAAAGATAACTTCCCCTGGCTATAGCCATGTTGTATACCCATGCAGTAAGTACAGCACAAGAATTGAATCCAGCATTAGACAATGTTATTTTCAATACTGTTGAATGAGATAAAGATGACAGCAACACCTAGCAAAATATATCAAATTAAGCAATAATAAGATCTTCAGAAGATCACCATATTCTTAAGTTTTGTAGATTCCAAATATAAAATTAGAAAGTCTACAGATGCTTTCATGTAAGCTACTGTGGCAATCGATGCTCAAACATTTTACAAACACATATGCTTTGTGCGAAGCCACCAGTAAAATGTCAAGCTGAGCCCGATCGTACTTAGACACGAGACTTCAAAGCCTGCTTTGTCCCCTGTTGAAATAGTTGTGTTGGAGTAAAGGTAATGTAAGAGAGCTGGGAATAAGACCAGTCAGTTCAACTCAGTTGCCTCCAAAACTCATTTCCTGCATCCAATGACACAATTTACAAAACCAACCTGCTATGGCTGGAGTAATCCAGAAGTGAAACAGTCTCTGAAATTTTCTTTCTCCCCCCTGAGAGTAAGACTGCTAAGAATGTAACTTAGTGAAGCTGTCCAGAAAAAGCAAAGATACTTAACAAATAGAGGGAGAGGCTTAAGAATACAGAAAAAAACCCACTGTACAAACGTTGCAGTCCAATATAAAATTTGAAAGAGGTCTTTAAATTTATATGCACCACTTTAATCTATGTATCCACAGACATGGGTCACGCATGAATTGATTCTTTCCTGTCCTGCTATAAGCATTATTGATTCCAGGGGTGTAGATGGGGTTTTCATTTCTACAGCTTGTGACACTGATTTTGGCACTTACACATCCATCAGCTTCTGAGGATAGATTTCTCCCAGCGTGAGTCACTGGATGCCTCCTACACTGCTTACAGGGGGGGAGGAGGTCTGATCAGCGAGATAGTTGCTTGAATGAGTCCGTCAGTATCTTATGGAAACTGAGACACAATCTTTCTGTGTTATTTACATGGATGGCTCCCGTTGAGAGTGTGTTTGAGGTCCTACTTTGTGCCCATCCCACAGAGCACTAGGCATGTTACAGCACTGCTTTAAGGGACCTGGCACTAGAGAAACCCAGGTGTTTCATGCTTGAGGTCTCTTCTCCAGTCCTTGGGATACTCACTGACATTTCAACTACCTGATAGACACGGTCTATTACCACAAAGCAGTGGAGGAACTTTTCATAAAGCCAGGAGAAGAGTTAGGGGTGCTTAGCTACAGGAAAAGTTAGTTAAGGTCTTATTAACAGCTCATTTAAATTAAGTCTCCTGACTGATAATAGTCTCAAAATGCACTGGTGCCTTTCTGTTCTTCCTAGGTAAATCCCTACCTCCCTAAAGACGCCCCTATTCCAAGACAAAGGATGAGAAATGGCAACAGCCCTCTGTGCTATGGAAGCACAGCCAAGTCCAAAGCAAAAAGTACAACAAAAACCAGTCCAGTTTTCCTGCAGCTTTATGTAGGGCCTATACTTTATGCTGACAAGAACCTTCTGTTGTGTTCATCTTTCCTGCTCCGCTTTCTGTGACCCGACTTTGTGTACACCAGTTGGCTGTATTTGACACTCGAGATCTGCAGTGACTCACCTCCTGTGTTATCCATCATGGCTGGATGTCAATGTGAAAAAAATAAAGTCAGCTCCTATTCTTATTTACAGTCTTTTGGCTTTTTTGTAATTGAGTGTTTCATAGAAGCAGCAGAGGAAACAATATATTTCAGAATATCTCCAAATCCAGCTTTCCCTCTCAAATGTTCACAAATTGATCCAGACCACCTCTTTGAGAACAGGTTACACACTGCAGAGGAATGCATAACTTGTCCATGAACTGCTGCATATTTTGTCCTTTGTATTTACATTTTTCCAAAGGAAAAAAAGAAAAACAGGTTTTTCCGGATAAAGATGTTTTCTGCTTTTGATGGATGAAATTAGTCTGCATATCCTTGGAGACTGCCAACAAGTTTACACTAGGAATTGGAATGAAGCCATCAATTTGTTTCACATGGGTTCCATCAGATGGCAAAATCCCCATCACTTAGTTCCATAATGCTGGTATTTTAATCGCTGAAGAACAAGGTGACCTACAGTGTGGTGTCCCACTACTGTTTCTCTGGGAACCACCTTGATGCGTGGGGACACTTTGTCCCTGACTGCCATTCCTACGAAGGGCAATTCAATGTGTACATCTTTGTGCTCGGGAAAAGAAATAAAAGACTGTTCTGTGAGACTCACATCTGGCATGCTCAGAGCTATTCAAGTACAAGAACTTCTGGCATCTTAAGCTAAAAGCTTTACACACCCCAGCAGTGAATTTGGTGATTAAAGTTTGGTTGCAAACCAGCTGCGGGGATTGGACCTAACTGGGTTTTCTAAAAGTGGTTTAGGTTTGAACACAACACCAGAACCCCAAGCATGTAATTTTCAACTTTGGTTAAGTGTGGACTCACATGTTAATGTTTTGGTTTGACCCATCTCTAATTAGCTGGATGAAATAGTCTGTAAGAGCTGCTTTCTGAGCCTCACGATGTACTTCACTGAACAGAAACAGACTTTGGTCCCATTTGCCATTTGTATCTTCCTTGTCCCCTTTCTTGTGGCAAATGCTTCCAGTATGAGGTGCATGGATCTTTTAATCGGGACCTGCCTACAGCATGTGTGAACAGTGCCAGAGATCAGTGACCACTGACCTTTCCTCCATTCCTGCCATCATCTTGGTTTGGCACTAAAACACCCCATTCAAAGGAAATATTTGTTTCTTGGACCACCGTATGTTTTAAGAAAGGTTTATGCCCCAGGGGTTCTTTATTAGATTCCAGCAGGTTACTTCATTAAATGAGCCTATCAAATTTGATTGGAAGTTCTCATCAGCTTTCTGTTCCATTTAATTTTATTTTTATACAGATGAAGAAATTACTGTTACACCCATACCCACTGACAAGCCAACTACATTACTTCACATCTACTTTATAACCACATATAATTACATAACCTCTCAGTTTATTTTCTTCCAGAACTCATGGCTCCTCATAGAATCAGCTCCGTCTGATCTAAGAGGTAGATTTTGGCCTAAAAAATGGTTTTCAAGACATTTACATGGTTTGGGTTTTTCTCTATATTGAATATTCCACATTTATTAACCACAATTTGATTCAAGCAGAGCAGCAAAGGCTTCACTGATACAGCCTGGAGAGGCTGCGTTACTGAAAGGAAAAGGCAAGCCCAGCATCAGAATATTCTGTGTAAATCTCATTATCATGGGAGAGCTTCCATCTTTTCAGCCCCACGCTATAAAATCTCTCAGTACACTGTGTTCCCTCCACTGTGTTCCTCTTTACTTATAGGCACCACAGCCACTTTCTCACCTAAAATTTCCAATCAGTATCCCTCCTCAAACCCTCCTGTTCTTCACTGATTTCAGAAAAATGGCAGATGGAATAGCAAAGTGTTCCCACCTCGCTGCGTGAGGGCTACCTCGGGTAAGGATGGGGCTGGCAGATTACACTCATGTCAAAGCACATAGCTGGGTAACTAAAAACAGAACAAAAAATCAGTATCTGGCAGATTTTGCAGGACCATGGTTTTATGCTCGTATAAACTCACTGAAATCCACTAAGACAGATCACTGTATGGTTGGAGCGTAACTGTGGTGGAATGGCCCTGAAGAGAGTTTTAAATGCTCATCGCAAATTGCATTCTTAAACACATATTCACAGACCACAGGGTCCATTTGTTACACTGTATCACAACAACACTAAACAGTCCAGCATAAACATATTCTTTCATTCATGCCAAGAGATGCTATGCACCCCTTATATCCCAGAGAAGGCACCAGGAAAGGCAGATGTTCCTCCCTCATTGCCATCAGTCCCTGGGAGCTCTTGAAGCCATTTCATATATGATTTTAGCAACTTTAAAAGTAATGATTCCATCTTGCAGCCCTTCCTCCCATCGGTTGTATTTCTTTCAGTGCTGGAGCTGCAGAAAGCCTGATAAAGACAAGGTGCGATAGCAGGCACCTTAATCCTTACTTGCCTAGATAATCCAATTACATATTGCGGAGTGCGTGGGGAGAGACTTAAAACAAACTAGGGAATCCTATTTTCTGTCAAAAAACCCCAAACCACCCCCATGTGGCTACATGGCCAGTGCTGGCAAACTGAAATAGCTCAGGCAGTTGAGCACCAGTGTTTCTTGTGCCCTTTTAGCCAATGACAAGAAGTGATTGGGTTGGACCATGACTGTTTGTATATTCATGGGGGTGGGCAAGGGCTCTGTGGGGTCTCTAGCCCAAGTCCTGCTCAGACCTGTGCAATGGGTGCAGGCTGCCCAGAATCCTGCCCAGCCTGTTTTGAGCATCTCCAAGGATGGAGATGTCATGTCATCTCTGGGCAACCTGTTCCACAGCTTGGCCACCGCTGTAAAAATACTTTCCTTTTCATGAAGTCAAAATTTGCCACATTCCAACTTGTGTCTGTTGCCTCTCCTCCACTACCCAATCTCATCCCGTCATAGACTGTTTTGTATAATATACAAAACGAAGTTTCACCAAGCTCTACTGAAGGACATAATGGCATGGGACATTTACAGGCATCACGAAGCAGACTGCTTTCTCACCTTTCCACAGCGCTACAGAAATGAGGAATAAACTACTTTGAGACCGTCTACCAGAGGAAAGCTGCCAAAACCAGTGCCTGCAATAATCAGGGCATGGTTCTGGTGAGGGACCAGACACGGTGGGGCTGCTGGGTAACTCCACGCCTGCCCAGGGACCTGCCCTGCACACACATGGGACAGAACCGCTTATCCGAGCAGTCAACCAGAAGCCACTTTTTGCCTCTACATAGACCAAGATGCTGCAGTGGCTGAGGGGAAAGAAATCCTCAAAGCAGACATGATTCACCCTCAGCCTGGATGGTTGGTCTTCACCTCAGCCTGCGCTGGACCATATCAGGGTCACACACATTAAAATCACACACCTAATCAGGCTTTGCTGGGATTAAGCTGAGCCAGATCTGAGGAATTATCTATGCCAGAAGAACACTGCCATACAAAAGCAACACCAGCATATAATTGAAATAATTTATTTACCACTAGAGCACCACAAAAACAGACATACAATGTGTTAAAATACAGAGTAATCGATCATCAAAGTACAACACAGCTGTCCTTTCAGTTCCTTTTTTTCTTTTTTTTTCTCCTTTAAACCATGCCAACCATACAATTGTACTGATGCTAACACACAAAAAATGCTGTCCTACGCCACCCATCTAAGTGCTAAGGTTTTCCCCTCAGCCCCAGTCCATCCCTTGGGTCTGATCTTTCAAGGTGCTGAACGTTTCCCATTAGTTCTCAGGGACTTTGCTCAGACAGTGGCAATTACCTCAGTGTGCTAAGGCCTCTGGCAAAAAGTATTTGAGCTGCTGCAGACCCATCTTAACATGAATCCAAGGGGATTTACATCAGACCAGAGTGGTGCTTTGGACTCATAGTACCCCATGTGGGTAAAGGGGGATTTCACCCATGAGTTCTGCACATTGTAGGATCAGGCCTAACATCCTTGGTAATTAAAGGGAAATACAAGCCTAATAAACAAACAAAATGAAATTGTAGGAGCTTTATAATAGAGTATTTCAAATACTATCAGTGCATTTTGAGGAAAAAACAGTTTAAAAAAAAGTATTTGATCTTGGGGTAATGACTTACAGAAATAAGGTTTTGTACTTAAATTTAGAGAAAAACTCCAAACCCAAACTGAAATGTTCAGCTGCGTCCAGCGCATAGTGAGTATAGTTGGACAACTATGCTACTTCCTATTCCACTTTTTCAAAGCTTCCAAACCATTTTTGAGCTGCATTCCCGTAGCAGAGAACTGCATAAATGTTTTTACATCTTTTAAAATGTGTTCATCCTTGTCTCCTTTCCTGTCCAACAAAAATACAGTTCTCATACTGAACCTGATAAAACTAATTTTGCTGCCGTATACAACAAAATCCAGAGTATTTACTACCCTGAGGAGTTTCACTGAGTTCAGTGCATCTTCTCACTGGAGTAAGTCTGGCTCAAGCAAGTGTTAGCAGGACAGATTTTTCACTTGTTCATCTCAACTCGCTAAGTAAATCCAAAGTCTAACATACCTCCTCCACTGCGTGGGTCAACGGGTGGGATTAGGCCATCTGCGGGGCTACGTTTCCATCTAGGCAGTAATAAGCACAGGCTCTACCCAGGTCCCGAGGAGCTGCGTGTGCCAGCTGCTGCGGTACTTCGGTTTTGCACCAAGTGTTCTGCTGAAGCCAAAGAAATTGCGCTTCTTAAAACCAGAGCCGACAACATCAAGCTCAGGAGCGACCTCCCAGCACCGCTTGGGCCAATGACAGAAAAGCCCTTCTCATCCAAGCAGCATGTTTCTAACGCAGTTGTCCAGCTTCGCCATGCAAAACCATTCATCGTGTGAAATGAACTGAACTGAATGTGCCTTCTTGATGACTTTTTGCTAATTTAGGCTGGGGCTTTTTTTACATGAAGAGTATGACGTTGGTTTGGTTTTGGTTTTATTTACTCCCTCTACAATATTTAAAGATGTGTAACAACAACAACAACAAAATCCTAGGAACCCCCTGTTCCTTTTCCTTTTTTATTTTCCAAGAAGCTTTAACGTGAACTCCATTGAAAAAAAAAATTTGGCAAACTCACAAAAATCAAGGGGCTGATCTTGCTAATCCTTACACATGTCCCAGTAGCCTGAAGGGGCCTGCCATGCCACTGCAGAAGTCAAAGCCAAACTTCTGTTACCTGCGGTAGGAGCGGGACCAGTCCCACGGACTAACTGCTGAGTGCGAGGCTGAGGACAAGGCCTCTGATGGCAAAGCCATCCCACTCATGCCCCACTTCAGGGCATCGCCGCAGCAGACACTTCCTACCAGCCTCCTGCCCACCGGTGAATGTCATTCTCTGCAAGGGTTTGCCTCCCATCAGCCAGGCTGGGACATCATGTCTTGCAACACCTCGCTCCCTGCCCATCTGCCTAGAGCCGGAAGGGTATAAAGAGGCCTAGGAATCCGAACCGCATCATGATTCAGGTGTTATAAATGGGGGTGAGTGAGGAGGGAGGGGAGGAGGGGGAGGGAGATTGCTTTAATCCATCCTTTTTATAAAACAGAAAAACAAATGGAGTCAGGTAGCTTATGTCATAATGATGAACAATATACAAAGCACATGTATAGCAATTATTATAAAACATGTATTTGTAGTGCAAGTCAAAATATAGGGACTCTACTCATACTGGCCAGCTAGAGGGAAACACATGATTCTGAGTGATCAAAAAGAGCCCCAAATTCAAATTCAAACTCATGAGAGCTGACAGTATTACAGAGTACAAAAATATGGTGAAAATTTACACATTACACATAAAGTACTTAATTTTTTAATAGTTTACAAATAGAGATCTACAGATATGTTTCCAATTAAGCTGGCTTTTACTACCCACCTATTGTAATACTCTAGGTATGGTTACATATACCAAAAGAACAAAAAAATCCCATAGCATAGCTATACAGCAACATATTAAGGTCTGAAGATTAGACCAGTACATGTTAAATATTTCACTGGTTTACTAAACTGACATTTTAGATCATTTACAGTAAAAAAAAAAAAATCTTATAGACTTGTCTTTGAGACTGAAACAGAGTGTCCTTTATTAGTAAATTATTCAGTATTTAAAACAAGGGTTTGAGACCTTACAAGAAGCCTCTCTAGGCAGCTCGCATGAGAAATAAGGTATTTTAAAGGCAGAGTTTCTCAATAACGTAATAACTGATTTCTATTTTAATCGAGCAAAACTAACCATTACTTTTCTGATTCTTTTGAGCTTGTGTTCTGTTAGGCGTCACACGTATTTCTGGCAGCTTATTTGGTCTCCACTTTGTCCACATTGTCTGGTTTTCTTTTTTCTAATGGCGATATGGCAATGTTCGTTTGATAGTTTTTACACACAAATAAATAATGCACTGTTTACTCTACAGCTAAGAGGAATGGGTAGGATGCCTACTGCGTAACAATACAGAGAGATCAAGTAAGGCACGGGACAGATACAGCAACTCCACTTCATGGGATTTTCCTGGTTTTTTCCTTTCACATAGTAACACTAACAAATTTCTTCCAGTGTTTATTTTTAAAAGGTTTTTTTTTTTCCTTTAACTTTGCTTCTTGTCTATCTCACACTATGTGTAGGTGAAAAGTAGGATAAAGGCCTTCAATGTTTTGCTTCAGATGCCAGTTTAAAAAAACAAAAAAACAAAACTTTCAAACAGTTCAGACTAGTACCGCTTTTTTCTTCTTTTTTTTTTTTTCCTTTTAACACTGATGAACCTGGGTTTTCATATTTCTTTCTTTCCTTCTCGCTCTCTCTTTTTTTTTCCTTGTTGGTTTTATTTTGGTTTGTTGTTGGTTTTTTTTTTAATACACACATCATGCTGTTTCAGGGGTATCCTTTAGCTGCACTTGCAGGACTTTACGATCATGTTGGACAGCTGCTCGATTTTGGGTGTTTTGCCAATGTAGTAGAGGATGGTGAGGGGTTCCAAATCCTGGGACACACAGCACGGGGAGGCAGAAGCTTCTGGATTTATGGTGTTATACAAGCTGAGCACCTAGAAGGTGAAAGGGAAAAAAGAGAGGTTACATCAGCTACCTCTGCCTTCCTGCCACTGCGGAGCAAATCCCTTTCTGCATCACTTCCTCTCACAGTGCCTGAGGGAAAGTGCAGTGAAAGCAGCCAAGGATTCCTGGATTTTAAGATATTTTTTTTATGCTTCTCCAGTTCAATCTGGTGTCACAGTCTGTCTGAGTTTCCTAAGGTATTATCCATACAATCTTAAACCTCAAAACCAGGTACACGCATGGAACCTGCCTTGAAAATGCAGCTCTTTGAATCAACAGGCACACTGTATTGATATGGAAAGAAACAGAAAGGGTTTTATCAGTGTCTTCAGACTGTTATTTGCTGTCACAGGATTTTGGCTTTAGAGGTGCACCAAAGGGACAAGAGAGCCCTTCAGTGCATAAGCACACCCCTGCTTTTTCTCTCTGGCTGCGTTTTACTAAGCCCATGAATGCCACCCTGCAAGCACCAGGACTCAAGCTGCAGCTACTCCTGTTGGGCACTAGCTGCAGTGAAGTTAGCAGCGCTGGTGCTTTATGTCATGTTGGATTCATACGTGTGGTTCTCTGCAAGAAAAGTATGTAGGGTTACCCACTGATGATGCCTAGGTATTTCTGAGGATGCCATCAATGTGTTAGCCAAACACCAGGTGACCTTTTCCTAGAACTTCAGCACAACATTTGCAGCTTAGAGAGACAAAAGATCTGTTCAGGACAGCAACACTAACTACATTATTACGCAACTTCTGACTCCTTGGGCAACTATCCAAACCACATATTTGTGACCATGACAGTTACTCTTCCTCTTTCCTCTAAAAACAAGTGCTGCTCCAAAATGTGTACACTACTACTCCATACCAGCGTAATTACCTTATTTATACCTCTGCATGCTGACATGGCTAATAGTGCTAATGACACAGCCCGTGACAGCTACAAAGGATATCTCCACCTGGGTCTGAAAGTTCAGGAAGAACATGCTATCATGGCTTTACAGACCAAAGGGAAAGCAAGCTACCCCTTGGACACGAAGAGTTCTCCCTGCTGGCTGATGCTCAGCTAGTTAGTATTTTAAGGGAGGTTTGAAAAAAAGGGAGCTATCATGGACCTGAGGGAGAAATTCTTACTTTATGACAACAGTGATGCAAATGACTGCCCCTTGCATTTACTGTCTAGACATCCTTACTGGCAGTTGAGAGAAATAAGCACTTCACAGCAGAATACCACTCATCCTTAGACAGTTGGCTAAAAAACCCCATCTAATCCCTAAAATAAAAAGTGCCATCTCAGAACCACTACAGCTTCTTCAGCATCCCAGGTGCAAGGTTCTTCCTTTCCATATAAATTTTCCAAGTAAGAGAATGAATACATCTTTTGAAGTAAAAGAGGCACATCTACCAGTAGGTTTTAATGACATTCAGAATGGTAGCAGAACAGCAACAATGAGAAATGAAAAATGGCAGGTCACAAAATGGGAGATAACCAGGTGGTATAACTCAGCCCTTTTGTTGCTCTGAAGTGCCTCCCTCAGTGCCTTTGCTTAGCTAACTCATCATGCCATATTCAACTCATGCTCTATAAAGAAAAGCCCCTTCCCAGGCATCCTCCCAAAGCTACACCAAGCTCGCACTCACAAAAAGCATAAATAAATCTCTGTGCCAATACATTCCTACTGCTTCAAAACTAGCTTGAGGCCACGTGCAAGTCCCTCTCTAGGGCGACATTTCATCATCCTTAGTTATTAAGATAAAAAGTACAAGCTTTGGGCGCTGGTGCTACTGTCAGTCCTACAAACATATTTCACCCTGCAATTATAAAACACAAGCTGAAAATTAGCAAAATCATGACTTACTCTGCTGTGCTGAGTATCTGAGCTCCATAAATATGGGCAGGCTCCTGCACAGAAATTAGCATGATATCCTTTAGGTTCATGAATCCACTTCCAGCCAAGATCCCTCTTGAAGTCAATATAAAGTGGACGCAAACAGCAATTATCCTGCACGTTCCTGGGAAATTAAATATAAACACAATGGTCATAACAGAGATGACACAGGCAATAAAAATAATCCAGCTGCTTGCTCCCTGAAGGATACTTTACACACAGGTAAGTCCCAAGTCCCAAAAAGTCACAACCTAATCATATCAGTAGTAGATTATACTGTAACTGATATCAGATGCTTAGATATGGCAGGACTTTTTAATGGTTGCCCTGGAGGGGCCCAGTAAGTATTTTTCTCCAGGTCCTACTGAGTGGAGTGGCCTCTCTAGTAGGTGAGCACAGTGGAGGTAAAAATTACGGGGCTGATGGGTCTGGGGAATCATCCCAGAAGGAAAACAGCCTTTGCTTTCTAAGGCCACAACATTCTCCATCAGCCACTGCTTCTGTAGGATTGGAGACCACTAGGCAGATCCCTGCTGCACAGAGACCCTGTGGGTCTGTGACTTAGGGTCCATGCTCTGTATAAATGCCAACCATAAAGAAACAGGATAAGCAACTGCATTACATCTCACAGGCTGGTACCACTATGTAAGGATACTGAATATGGATGCATAGTTACCTAAAACAATAGGCAGCATCTAGAGCACGCTTCTTCCGCCGACTGGGCTGTTGCGACTCAAGTCTGTAGGAGGGTAATAACATTAGCAGGAGATGTGGGGTCTTCCCACTGTATTTTTTCCTATTGGACTTTAAAGCTTTCACATCACCACTGGAATATGTGTAGTCATCAATACCTTCAAAAAATACATTTTGGTGATAAACATTGTGTTGCTTTTTCTTCACAAATTAAATAAACCATCTCTTTAAAAAAATTCTCTTAGAAACTGGGCAATGATGGTGTCAACTGAGCATGTACACTGGAGAAGTGGGGGCAAATTCCAACCCAAGATCCCTAAGATATTCACAGTTCTTCACATTATCCATTATATCAGCCCTCCCACATTCACAGCCTTTTAGTGGCATTTCAGTACATTTACCAGAACTGTTGAAAGGAAGAACAGAAAAGATTACTTCAGCTACTGCATCTGAATGCCTAGCTTCAAATGCCCCAAGCAGCAATGCTTTTGCCACTTCACTTACAGCAGTATTCCCTTCTTTTAATAGCTATAAACTTTTTAAAACCTTGTGACACCATTAAAACTGCTCTGGATACTTCACCTGCATTTCCCACTGCTTACTTCCATCCTATTAATTTTCTCTCTCACATTTACCTCTTTCTAATGGTGTCAAATTCTCTGTCTCCCATTGCCAGTTTATTTAAATCAACTAATTTTCCCCAGAAAGTTATTTATTCTAGTCCTGTTTTTTGTATGGGCATGGCAAGGACACTGATCAAAGTATTTCTTCTCAAAGTGGCAATCAATGGCCTCATATTTTGTAACTGCCATGCTAGCTTCTTATGGGAGCAGAACAGGCAGAAGACTCAAGGTATGAGCCTTTCCTAGGAGTCCAAGCAGCTCATGTTATGCTTGTTGCTAAGACACTTTTGAAAATTAACCTCCTGAACCAAATAACACCACTTACAGAGAAAAAGACATGCTTTTCTTTTTGCAACATTTGCAATTACAGCAACCAAGGATCATGCCAACAGTTTCTTAAATACACACAATGGCTTTAATCATACGTACAATACATTTATTTACTTAGAGAAAAAATTCCAACACAGTGAAACAATGTTTAGAAAAACTTAATATTAAAAAGGGAATACAGCCAAATCCTTGGAAAACAAAGAATCAAATCAGGATATACTTTAATAAATGATAACTGCGTAAACAGAATTTGGGTTGGTTCTAATATAGCCATAGTTTTAGACGCACTGGCAAATGATAACTACAGCACGTTCAGTTAAATAACATTTCCCTTTTTGAAACTGAAACTTGAATGGCTTAAAAACACAAGGGAGCTTATGAGACCTTGATACATTTACTCTATATTACCTTGTCTGCTGTCCATCAACAGCACATATATCCATAACCCTAACTACACTCAAGCCAATCTTTAAGTTATAACCAAGCTGTTGGCATTAAAAAATGTCTGTGTAACTGATAGACAAATATGCTGCAATAAATTCTACAAGCCAATGTAGATTATAGAGATAAACAACGTTAGCTAACATAGTCCTGAGAATCTTTGACTGCTTGGAAGTAGGAGCACACAGACAGGCACAGCATTTCTGTTTCTTCAACCCAGAATGCACTGGCCTGTAGGACATTTATACAAGTCGGGCACCTATTGTTCAGCTCTTCCCAAAGCAGCTAGTGTCACTGTGCAGAGTAATTTTGAAGTATTACTAATATGACTAGAAAAAGGGGGGAAAAAAATCAGCTGGAGATAACCTAGTGTGCCTCAAGAGCTGGAAGTACACGCACAGGTACTTTCAAAGACCCTCTTATACTAAATGAGAACAAAGGAAAGTGCTTCTGTAAGCAAACCACCCAACTGCTGCCTTAATTATACTTTGGAAATTTGCCACAACAATTACTGTTTAACACTCAGAAAATGGTCCATACTCACTCACATACCTACTGCAAGCAGCTTATATGCAAGCCAAACACCATCCTAATTTTACTTTCCAGCAGCAGCCTTCAGTACTAAGCCTTCAGCTGCTGAACTGTTACAGTGCTATGATGGACAGCATTCAAAGGGTTTATTTTGAAAACATTCAGCAAATTTTCTCACGGCTATCCAATAGTGGATGGTCTACTATGCAACAGTCATCCCTACATCCAGATTTGTAAGTATATCCAGTGTGCCTGCTGTAAATTGTAACACAGGCGCTTAAGGACACAGAAGCTGTGTGCATGGAATGAGACAGCTTCTGGTTTTAGAACACGTCAGCTGATACAGCTTTATCCTTGTGCCTTCCATACCATTTCCTACCAGCTGAGAATCAAGATTCCCAAATAAGCAAGTTTTCTATCAGCTGAATACCATTTTAGAGACATGGTAACAGACCTTCGTTTCTCTCCTCAATTAGTAAGCATCACAACATTTTAAAAAGTTGGGTTTTTTCTTTTGTTACCTGCAAATCTTGCTTCAAGCTCCTCACTTTTATTTGGGATGATATAATTATTGGAAGGCACGAAGGTACAGCATGGACAATGCAAACTTATCTTAAATCCAAGGTTCCTGTCTGCAAAACATAAAAGTAAATGGAGTTGTTTTTTACACATGGAAGAGCCCTTGAATACTGCTGAGTTAATGGAGAAGTAGTTTGGGGCAGGAGTGAAGGAAAAGAGCACTTGTTGTCACCTCTGTGATGAAGCCACTCATGTACAGCCTCAGTGACATCAAAAGACAACCATTCTCCTTCAGCTCTTGTTTTAACTACTTTGCTGTCAATGTAGCGCTGTCCTGGCGATGATAATTCTTTTGATTTTAGAACCTGCAAGAAACAACAAATACAAATGCCCACAGGTTAGCATTTACCTGTTGTTTTGTTTTGTTTTGTTTTTTTTAAATGGACCACCAACATTACAAAATAGCAGAAGAAAGTACTGCAGTTCAAACCTCTATGCAGTACATGCACATTCAGGCACATTTTCAGAAATAATTTTATTAGGGTGTGCAGGGAGAGGAAGGTAATATAAAAACTCCCTAATGAAATCAGCTTATGCTCCCAAGCAAAACATGCCATCACATATTCCTTCCTGAGAGAAATCACACAGAGAAAACCTCACACAGATGAAAACATGCTCTGCGATACGAGCGGTCAAGACATCACAGTAACTGGAACGTCAAAAGAGGCTGTTTTACCTACTTCAGTAATACACTGGTAGAACATAATTATCTAAAGCCTGCACAATGTGGTCTGTACGCCGAAGATACCGTATGGCTCACCCGAAACTGATCTGCATGGTATTGCCTTATTTATGCTTCCAACCTTCCCTCTGATGTCAAGTACTACTCATATGTTAAAGAGAAAATACTTATTGTCCATACATGTGAACTGGGGGAATGCAGAGACAGCCCGGTGTGAACTATGGCCACACACGGATTTGTGCAAGAGGAGATGCTGCTGCCATCCAAATTTTGATGCCAGCTCTATTTGTGTCAAACGTTTCAGCAAAGCCTGTGGCTGAGCATGCAATAAAAAAATACCTGTACAAAAAGACCCAGACCCTCCCTTTCAAGACACAGCACTGCACTCTGTGCTTTTCAAGAGCCTCCTATTAAAACAATTCAGCGAGTGCTTTCCCGCATACAAGCACAGCCTGCTAGTATTTAGCCTAACTCTCTATGATGATAACAACTGGACTTTTGGCTGCTAGCAGGTTTCTGGTTTCCCAGTTATTACTATGTTGATAGTTTTGCAATGCAGGAAGCTGGAATGCCACGCAACATTAAGTTGACTGCAATCAAGATACCACATGATAACATCAGTTTGTAACTTTTGGCATGGCAGCTGTGTGACTTTGTATATTGTTTTGGGTTCTTCCTCTCTTTAGCTGTCCATCTCCAAAGGAATAATTGACAATGTCTCATTGTTTCCTCCTATTTTCTCAGCCCAGACCAACCTGACATCCAGCAAATGCTGCTGGAATAAAACAATGGTGAAACTGAGTAATACATGTAAAGAAAAATATTTCAAAAGAGGTGTGAAATTATGTCATTGTGATAAAATTAGGTTTTTCATAATTAACAGAAAAGCAGGCCTGAAAAGGCCAGATTCTGTCCAACAGGGAGAGCCTCCCTATTTATTTCAAGGGAGTGTTAGACCTCTCAACAGCCAACAGTGCAGCTCCCACAATAACATTTGTCTTACAAGAACAGCAATATGACAAGCTCTTTGCCTTCTTTATGATCAACACATTTAGCAAGAAGACATGAGAAGACATGAGAAAATTACTAAGTGCTCCTAGTGGGCGATGCTGAGTTGTCCAGTAGATACTGAGCCCACTCAAACATTGAAACATCAGGACTCCTTTTTATGAGGCAACCTTCAAACAAAGTGTTTGAACAACTGTTTACAGTGAGTCTGGCAGCAGCAAGGGGACTACCATTGCTCAGAAGTGCCAGAGGGATGACAGAATCAGTAATCAATGCTGGGAAAGTCCCAGAGAAGTACAAATATAACTTTGCCTTCCCTTTGGTCTTTATCAGGTCAACTCAAGTGTTTCTGAGGATGTAATGCAGCTGTCATTCTGCAAAGATGTGTTGGGGCGGGGGTGTGTGTGAGGCAAATGGGACACAAGAACTTGGCTCATTTCTCTTTCTTTCTGCACAGTCATATCTTTCCAAAGCCTCCAGAAACTGCATACCTCAGTTTTGGCAGTGATGTAAGTATCTAAAAGGAAGTAAAGTGCCAAAAGCAATCTCCTGATGTTAACTATAATTGGTATTAGATACATTCTGAAGACTCAGCTGTGCTTTGGTATCCAAAATAAAATGTTCTTATCCCAATCTCATTGCTACCAAAAGACAAAGTTGTGAGCTGGCAGTATGTACCTGACACAAAAGGCATTTGTAAAAGTACAAGAAATCATCACTGCACATATTCAATGGTACAAAGAACATCCAACCTTACCTACAAACTGAATGACAATAAAGTGTTTGCTTGTTTCAGAATTGTACGACACTGTGGGACAGGATGGATGATGTAGATTAAAAGAGCTAGTACATTATCCATACTACGTCATGTACGGTATCTGAAAGTAAGGCTTCTCTCCCTGTTGTTTATGATACATGTTCAGAAAGAAAATTATGAAGAATGAGCTAAAAAGTCATAAACTAAGTATGGCATAATTGCCACAGTTGACACTATGGGTTAAACAGGCACTAGAGGTTCCTAAGCAAAAGGCTGTTAAGGATGATGAGTGCCATACACAGTGAAATTAGCACATCTGCCTTAATATTCTTCTCCTGGGCTAAGTATCTTTATAGTGCTAGGGTGAGGCATGATCTTGTAAGCTAGAATGATCTTCTAGACTCAACTTTTCTATTTTTGTCTTCTTTTTCTGTTACATTGCTGCAAGTAGGAAAAGCTAATGGGTGCTAAAATCCTAGGCCACATCCTGAGTTTATCTCCCCCCCCCAAAAATAACCTGATGAAGGAATCTTCACTTCTTTTCTTAGACTGCATTCTATGTTTCCATCCACACTGAAGCACCTGCCCTCTAGATGGTGGTAAGCAAAGTGGCCTCTTAGTAGGAACCTATCGGAAAATTTTACAGCTACAATATAATCTTCAAATGATTCTCCTAGAAATTACTACATGAGATAGGCATTTTAAGTTTTCTCTACCATTTTCACGCTCTACCATTTTCACCCCTTTTCTGGTCTTACCTTCCTCATAATCTTCAAATGATTCTTCTAGAAACTACTACATGAGATAGGCATTTTAAGTTTTCTCTACCATTTTCACCCTCTACCATTTTCACCCTTTTTCTGGTCTTACCTTCCTCATCAGCAACACTCATTTTTTCTCCCAATAAACTCTCAAGCCAGTATTTCCATTGAAAAACTTCTCCTCCAGTATTTCCAATACTTTCTTCCTACTAGATCAACTAGTTCAGTTGCAAGAAAAGCCTTTGCTGTGCCTTGCAGCTTTTGTGCTTGAAAGCTTGTCTACTTCCAACTATACCGATTGGTGTTAGAAGGGATCCTACCTTTACTATAAACATTGCCTTGCCTCTAAAGATTCCCTTGCCTTGACTATAAACACTGCCTTACCTTGAGGCTTAGCCCATTGCAACCACATCAAACACTGTTATCAGAAACGCTGCTGCGCGACTTGTACCTGCAGGAGCTAAATGAAGGACTGGAAAGTAGGCCTTTGTGCAAAACAGTTTTCAGTGCACTAAAAGGATGAACAGGAGGCAAAGGGAAAAAAATCCCAACACAAGAGAGAATGATGACTATGTTAAACTTCCTCTTTAATCCCTTCTCATTTTCTTCTGGCCCCCTGTTCAAACACTCCCACTTAAAGAAGCAGAAGCAGAAAGAGTTTAATATTTCTATGGGTCATGATGTGGATGGCGAAGGTTTTCAGCATGGGGAAGCACTCTGCATCACCACCTGCATGCAGAGATGACAAATTCAATCATTTGGATGAGGAGGAAAGAGTTTCCACACACATAACCTCACTCCCCTCACCTAAAAGTGACACATTTAAATACCTGCATCCACAAGGAGCTGATGCTGCACAACAATTGCACTTGTTGCATGCATACCTTCACACATGTCTGAGTGAGAGCTAAAAATAAACAACATCAAAATTCAGGTTGTGCAAAATCTCTGCATTCATATGCATATGGTCCTGTTATCTGAGGACAAGATGAATAGGCAAGTGTTACCAAAAGGTTATCCTCCAGACTTATAGCCCAGTATGCAGAGTAATTTTCGTTCAGCCGCAATGCTCTAAATTCTAAGAACAATTTACTTTTGTCTACCTTCTTTCTGTACAGGCTTCCTCTCTTTTACAGGAAATCAAATAAATAGTTAGCCAAAATGCTTGTTAATCTCTTCTTAACAAAGTCTCTTGCACACTTACGTCCTTCCTTCCAGCTACCTTTTTCTATGTACTCTGCTAACCTTCCCTTCATAATTTTTTTTTTCCTGTTTTGACCCTTTGTAAAGCCACCTGAGGAAAAAATTATCTTACAAACACCCATGAGGCATCTCTAGATATCAAATACATGCAGCTCCTGCCGGCAGATCAAGGCAAAACAAACACATGAGTATAGGAATTATGCAGTTAACTGCAGGAAAGGGCTCATGAAGCAGCCAGATGCAGACAAAGCATTGCTCTTTGTGCTTTTAGGAAGCCCAGTTGGGGATCTTGGTGATGACATCACTCACATGCCACCCTCATCAGGCCTGCCAGATTTTTGGTATTTTATAAATCCTGTTGAAATCTGCTCTTCACTGGTTCTGCAAAGGCGTTCTGCTCAGTCTTCAGGTGAAGACCTTCTGCTCTGCTGGCAGGGATTTTGTCTTTGCTCCTCTTCATCTATTAGAGGAGGCTTGACCATGATGCTGTCTTGGAAGCACATCCCAAATCACCATGAACAGGGCTTTCAGCAGTGAAAAGCTTCAGTTTTGTCACAAACTGGTTTCAGAAGAATGACAGGCAAGTTTCCAGACAGTACTCATCTCTATATTACTTCTGCCACCTGCTATGCTTATTTTTCAGAACAACTGGAGAACATTAACTATAGATTTTAAAATTTTACTATCAAGTAGCTGAAATCTTCATTAAAATACTAGAGGATGAAACTGTTTATATGTACACGTGTTTATACTCCCAAGCAACTATCACAGTTCTGAGTTACAAAATAAGGAAAAGGATTGTCTTAGTCTGTATTTTATAAACTGTAAAGTACACTGAGAACACTATGTAATTCATGGTAACAAATAAAGCAGAACGGTTGCAAAATTAGCAAAAAAGTGGCTTCTTTAAAAAAATGGGGCGTATCAGAAGCTGATACAAGCAGAGCAGCAGCGTTCAGCATCAGTGTAATTATGTTGGTTCAAAAACAAACCCAAAAAACCTCCAAAACCCAAGATTCTTGGGTTTTGCTCAAATTTCCCCTTGCCTACTCCCCTTCTCACATATATAGGCAGCTAAGGCAGGGGATAACTGAATGAATGCGTTGAAGTATGTATTCTAGACAATAACCACTGAGAGCAGATGCCAAAAGAGCCTGCCTTCATGACTTATTACACACATAAGAAAAAAATTCACAGAAAGGTGCACTAGTTCTTTCAAGTAACTGCAGCTCGAGAACAGCAACTTGCTTAGTTTATTTCAGATGTGATGGTCTAGCTAGATGGTGTAGATGGACTAAATGCATTTAGTCTTCTATAGTTACCATGATCAGACACAGGAAACTGGAAAAAATACAATGAAGCCTAATTTCCAGTGCAACTGTTTTGGCTAATAAATTCATCATCTCCCCAGCAAGCAAACAAACAAACAAAAAGAAGAACATGGTTCAGCAGTGATGATACACAGGCTGATGCATTACTGACATACATCTGCTGCAGTCAAGAAAATCCTAGACATGCATCAAAGGCCAAACTTAAGCAACAACAAGGGCATTTCATGGCTGGGTTTGAGAGTTACGGTCACCAACCTTTAAGAGTTTTTCTGATGACTTACAGTTTCTTAAAACAAGTTGATAAATTTTCAAATTATAATAATAAGATCACATGGCCAGTTAAAAACATCTATTCTGTCTGCTGCATTGCCCTGAAACTTGGGATGGTCAAAGCTTTGAGCTAGCATGGGTTCTGCAATCACTGCATAGCAGTAAATATGGCATTATCTTGTAAAAACCTGCTATTAATCTGTTTTTCCTCTCTGTTCATTCTGGATTGTCTGATCTCCTCCTTCCAGATGCTGTTGGCTCTCTGATAACTTCCTTCCTTCCCTTCTCCGTCATTTCAGACTCCTGCGATGTTCTTGTGTATTACAACATCTTGGCAGGCTCACTAATCTCTCTCTAACTTATCAGTCATTATCCATGGTTTCCATTGGAACTTCAAGAGCCTTTTAAAATAATGGAAATAACCTGACATGTACTTGTAAGCTCAAAGTAAATAAGCCTGAACAATGAGATCCAGTGGTAAGTGATGTGCTAATGCTGGTTAACATCAGAGCAGAGCTAAGTTCAGCTATGCACAACATCGTGGCTAAAACCTGCTATTTAGCATAACCTCTTCTGAACTAGAAGGGGACTCCAGCCTAACCCTCTGCAGTGCAATAACAAGATTCCTATATGCACATGCAGCCGCTTGTGGTTTCCAAATTCTTACATACTATTCACCCTACTGAAAGATTCACTCGCTGCCTGGTTCCAAATTTCAAGTCTCCTCAGACAGCTCTCAGGGACTTAATCCAGACCTTTCTAAAGTTTAAAGTTAAAAAATGACCATGTTAATTCTCATTCTTCTCTCACTCCCTGGTTGAGTTCAAGGTCTTTGATCCTGTCCTGGACACAAGGATAAGCCAATCCTTAGTTCTCTTGCAAACCTCTCCAGTTTCTTACTCATATGTGAAAACTTACGTTGTAAAGTGCAAAGTCTCTATTTATAGTACCTTTTGCCAGATAATTGGGAATCTACTGGCTACCAAAATCTTAGCTTCTTCTTATCATCACTAGTGCAAGAGACTGACAATATACTTTTAAAAAAAATTCTCAGTGTGAGTTTTCAAGCTATTCCTGTAACCACTTGGGCAAAAGAGTAATTCAGACTCTGACTTCAGTATTATGGAGTTAAAAGGGCTTTACAGCCCCCCTGCTTATCAATGGAAGTCTTTCCATTGCTTGCAAATGTCTCCCAATCAGGCTCAAACTCAGGGCAGAATCTTTAGAGACTAGTATATGAGATGCAGAGTTCCTGCCAAAATACAAAGGTATGGGGTACTTGCCAAAGTTTTTTTAAAAAAACAACATAGCTCTCTGATCCATCTGCTCAGAACTTGCCAGACACGTTCTTCATGCAGACTTGCAAATAAAAAGAACATATTGCACGCATAACCCAACCCCTTTTTATATCTGGATGGGCTACAGCTGCAGTAGGATTCTCTTACAGTGTTGGCTGCTACTTGCTTAAAGGTAAAAGAAGGTGAAGGGGGCAAGGGGGAGTAAAGAAATGAGCAGCTAAAGCAGGTCAAAAGCGGAAGTATGCCATGGAATCACTGTGACTGACTCATCGCATCACTCTGTGGTGAGGGGATGAGCTCTGGGAAGAGAATGGATCCTGAGAAGGGATTTCCTCTCCTTTTATTCCCCAAGCGGGGCCTTCCTCCTGCCACTGAAGATACATGTGCAGTATAAGTTGGGGATACAGCCCTGAGGCCATTCAGTCTGATTTATGCTTAAGCAGGCAGGAAGACTCTGCACTGTATAAGCAATAAACAAGAACATAGAGTCTGGGGTCCTTCTCCTGGAAGATTCTGAAATATTGAGTGCAATTTCCTGCCGTTTAGGAGATTTTAAGATAGCTCCAAAGAAAGATTTTATATAAAATGAAGCAAAACAAAAAAAATCCTGTAAACTTATCTAGCATTTAGCTTTACCTTGCCAGAGGCACATTATGTTTTATTAAAATATCAACAAAGAAGAGCCAAAGTCAACAAAAACAGAGTGGGTTCTCCAGTCGTCTAGCCAAATCCCCTAGATCCTGCAGGGTACTCCTCTGTTCATCTCCCCTTTACTCACAGGTCTCCCAAGCCCTTCCTCTTCCTCAGTCCTAACAGCTCTATGTCATGTTCACATGCATTTTATTGCAACATTTTCATGTGCAACATTTTTTGCTCTCTGAATATCTGGACTTACTGCTTCTTTTAAGATGCCATCTTCTTCCTCAAGTCACTCTCTTCACTTCCTCTTGCTTGCACTGTTCTCCGTAAGTCATGATTCTCACTCTCCCCACCACCTATAGGCTTCCATCCGAGCCACTCCTGTCCTCCATTTTCTTCCATGATCCATACTTCTTCATATAAATTTCTCTCCAATAAAGCTTCACATTGCTTCCTACACCTCCCCAAAACAGCAATATTACTTTCCCTGCCCCCCCTCCAATGGACTCTTTAGTGCCAAGGCCAACCTGACGTTCTTCGACCCACTAACTACCACGCTACAGTGCTTGGTTTAAACTTGCCCATATCTCAGTGCAACATGGGCTCGGCTACCCCACCAGACTGCAGCTCAAAGAGCAGAATCCCAAACCCAGAGGCTGGTTTCTGCCCCACGTCCTGCATTCCTAGGCTCCCTATAATGCACACACACTGCGAATGGCAATAAATCTATCAGCTCAGTGCCCCGCGTTTCTACACACAGCAGTGTCAAACTGGGAGGACACGCTGGCTCATGCCAGTAGCTAATGAGGTTATTACATACTTCTTCATCTTCAATAACTGCTCTGTTCCTGGCAAGAGGTGGCTGCATCTGAGATAAGCTCTCAAATCGCAGTGAATATGACGCAGTGATAAATACTTCCCCTCACCCACGCTCACAGATTATTTGCCAAAGGTACATTATACATGGTCTCCAGTGTGCTGAATTTTTTTTGTAGAGGATACAATATTTTGAACCAAAAATAAAGATTCTGGAACAAGGAGGAAGCAGCATTTGGCTAAAATATACTGAAAATTAACTTACTCTGGTCCTGTGCTGCTGCTGATGGAGCAGAGGAAGGAGGAGGTGCCTGGTAGAGTAGAAAGTTATGAGGTCCATATACTGAGTTTGGCACTTCAAAGAGCACTGTACATTTGCCATTTAATATAACCTTATAACCTTTCAGATCGCAAGAGTCTGGTTTCAGGACAGCAATACATAAACTGCGAGATTCAAATATACTACTTTGGATGTGGGTCACAGCGATGGCAGTCAATTAAAATCAAACGCCCCAGGTGATATCTGTAATACAGACATCCTGTGCCAGCTCACAGCCACAAATCCTGCTTCCTGGTATTTTCTTCCATGGCATTAGAGACGCTACATTTTGGCAGGAAAAGAGAGCAAGGCCCCTCTGCTCCCAATTATACAGAGATCAGTCTGGAGCAGTTCTGCTGCAGTCAGTGTAAATTGCCTCAGATTTGCACCACGGAGATTTGGCCCAAATCTACAGTAGCTCACTCTAAACGTATTCCCCAACCGAAAAACAAGACAAAACACTGTCTGAACTGAAAGTATTTGAACAACCGACTGTGGTTTGAGTTTAAATCTGACTCATAATGGGGTAATATGTTCCACAGCATCTTCTTCCTCATACCTCCAAACAGAGAGAGGAGGCCCTTAAAGAAATGGGGGTTACTACTTTTTGGCAGGAAGATGGTTCTTCCTAGACCCCCAAGCAAGCTCCAAAGGAGCCCTCAGTATGGACCAGGCCCTCCCTAAAATGGGAAGACCAAGCATCTACTCCAGGTTGCTTCAAACAATCCAATTGCAATCCAGTGTTCACCCTGAGCTCTAACCCGGTGTTTGCTCGCTCCGACCCTGCGCTCTGATTCGGCCTGTGGTGCATCACCACAGTCTCCCAGGCACCCACACCCGCAGCAGCCTCGGGTAACAATGACTATAAAACCCAGCGCTTCAGCTGCATTTTTCGTGATGCTTTATGATGTGTTAGCAAAACATGGCACTGCTTCCATAGGAAGTAATTATTACTTGTTATTGTTTGACCGTCTGTACATAATAAAACTACCTTAAAAACAATACCACAATGCTTTCTGAACAACGGCTTTTTGCCCTGCGAGGGTTTTGACTTGTCCTGCTATGCGGCGGTGCCTATTTATTTTTTGGAATGCTTATTCATAAAAGACAAGGGGTTTTTTTTGAAGGGTGCGGGAACTTTATTCATAAATACAGAAGCACCTTAATAAAAGAAAGATGTGATGAAGTCTTCAAAGCAGGCAAGAAAAGTGATGAACAAAGACATTCCCATAACAACTGAGCTTTATCTGATCAAATTCCAATAAAGCCTGCATTTGGCATAAATCTTTAAAAACATAGCAAGGGCCACTGGAGGATGCTAAAACTTGTTTATTTAATATTATTCCTCCTCCCTCCATCAAAAGTACTTTATCCTCTTAATATTTTCTGAAGTCTCTGTGCACACTGAGAAGTGCATCGAGTGAACACTGTGCAGCAGAAGGGTGGGAGAAGCAGCGCCATAGAGTGCTTGCTGCATCTGAAGTCCTGAGGCTTTTTTTCCTTCCTTCCCTCTGGCTTCCTACTCTCCACCATGCTGATGATCAGCAGCACCACCAGCAGATTAACCCTCGCTTTCGGTCAGAAGAAATAACAGAAAAGATAGTGCCTTTAAAGAACTTCATTCTCTGTGGCTTCAATTCACCAGAGCCAAGATGAGACAGAAGCTTTTATACCAGCCTTATAAAAGAAACTTAATTCCTACTTCTATGAGTTTTATTATTTTCTATCCTAAGACTACTTAATATGTGAACTGCGGTTCCCATCTGTGCAGGAACACACAGATGTGGCTGACTAATCCTTAAATACCAAGAAAAGTATTCTGGGTGAAAACAGACATTAAAGAAACTGCTTCTGCTCTCGCGGATTACCACTCGCCCACTGTCTTTGTGGATACATCCAGGGCACTTCCAACAGAATTAATCTCCAGGATCTACTGCCCAGGGAAACCTGGGGGGTAGCAGACCTGGAAAACAGATTGACAACCACTTACTCCCAGAATAAATGCGATGGGGTGCTCTGTGCTCTGACCCTGTCTCTGAGGTGGGAATGGGGTCCTGCTGCTGTGCTGGGGGCCAGGAGCGAGGGGCCACAGCACTGTCTCGCCATGCCAAACAGCCCCAGACTGCCTTCCTGGAGTCAGTGCAAACAAGGGCTGCAGGGAAACACAAAGTCCTTTTCTGATGTGGTTTGGAAAAGGGAGCCAAGTATAGCCTGAGGAAAGCTTAACCGAAAAGGTGCAATCTTGCATTTCTTTTTTCATTTTAAAGAGTTGATCTGTGAGGGGTCAGAGGACCACACATAGAAAGAATCAGGAGGAGAAACAAAGTATTTATATTCTGCTTGCTTATTTTTTCCTTTACTCTGCACATCTGTCTCTAGCTGCTCCTAAGATAGTTCTTCAGAATAATACTGTCTCTTCTGCACCAGAGTGGAATATATATTAATACTAAACTACCACTGGACTAAATCAGAGACCTCTAGGAGAGCAGTTAGGAGACTTGATTGTCCTCAGGGGTGCCACACCAAGAGATCTCTGACTCTCCCCAAAACATGTCTGCCCCTTTCTGCCTACTTGACTGAGAAAGATGAGGGGACACAGGAACCACCATCTCCCCAAAACTACAGGTATGAGAGGAATTTCAAAGACCCTCATTAAGAAGATGTCCCTCAACAAACCAAAACACTAGGCAACCTGAAACTTGGTGGGAAGGGAAAAAAAAAAACCCAAACCAAAAAACCCCTAATAATTAAATGTTGCTTATGCAAGACGAAAAACCACACTGTTCCTTCTGGGCACAACAGCCCTGGCAAGCCCAGCAAGTATCTCACAAGACAGGAAGCACTGCTCATTCACAGAGGAGGAGCAGTGGCTGCACATGCCAACTCTAACAGCAATCTCCTCTGTGAGGCTCTCTCTCCATGCATGGCTTTGCATGCTTGAAGCAAACATACCTGAGAAAGTCTTAAGACCTTACAGAACATCCTTGCCTTTCCCACTTCCACTGAAATGTGCACCTTCCTCATTTTCCTTTGACCTCCCCTGTTTGTTCCTTCCTCCACTGCTAGACACACCTATCAGTTTATCATTACACAGCTCTGAAGGTCTCTGCTCAAGCACTACCCTGACACAAACAAATGCCTCCTCCCCATGCTTCCCCACCTTCAGCTCCTCAGATTTTCCTCTTTGTTCTCTTTAAAATCAATATTCTAAGTTTTAGGATGCTTTCTATAGTGCTGTCTGCCTCTTCAACTTCTCCCTGCTTTTGCTTCTCCTGTTAAACACTGCATGTGATGTGAATTTCATGCATTGTGTTGGAGATTAGATGTGGCAATAATTAGTGACTCTGATGCTGCAGCAGTAGACTTGCTGATAAGGAACGCATGCAGTTCTTGATCATCACAGATACCTGCATACAAGGCTTTGGGGAGAGCTGCGTACAAGACTGCAACAAGTAAATATGATGAAAGAGGGGGAAAAACAAGCTCCAGCTGAAGGCAGGGGCTTGTAAGAAGTAAACCAGAGAGAGAAACTAACAGGCAGCTTTTATCATTGTAATAGGTGCTCTTAAAGGGAAATGCTCCAGAGACAGCTTGTCTCGCTACAGGCAAAGGAGCAAAGAAACCTGCCTAAAATACACCTGGCAATAACAAAACACTCAGCCCTCACTGCCTCTGGCTCACCTGTTACTTGGTAGAGAAAAGACCTAATCCTACAACAACCTGCCCTCATTACTCACCTAACACTTTGCTCAGTATGCCCCACCCAGTCTAAAAAAGAAATTACCTTACTCACCAGCTATATATTTATATGAAGGACCAAGTACCTGCCCTGAATGCAGGTGTCAGTCATTTCTATGGGCACAGGCTTGCTGGAGTCAGGCTCTCTCAAATAAGCTCCAGCTGTTTCTCATCACAAGGCAAATTCCCAGCCAAGCAAGCAAAGGCCCTTTCTTCCCTATCTACGCTGAACCCTTTGTGTCCCATGTTCCTCAAATACAGAAAGGTGACGAGCTGAGCTCAGGCAACTACAGCTGTACTCCTTTCAGGTGCCTAACAGCTCTCAAAGGTAGAACAACAGAAAGCCCAGAGATGCCATCAACTCCTTTTAGGATGTCTGAACCATGAGGTCAGGCCAGAATGTACAATTGTTTCAACAGTCTAGTGCGGCAGCATCACAGAGACTCATAGTATAATTCTCTGTAAAGGCTGTTATCTATAGATGACACCAGCAACTCTCATTAAAGATTCCTTCTAGCTTTCTCTTTTAACAAATGACACTTTGCTTACCCAACTTTTCTGCCAGCCTGTCCTTGGGAAGGAAGGCAGCCAGGTCACCACCTGTGGACCTGAACCATGTTCAACTGGGAATCATGCGTCTCCTACATTTAAACAATGTCTAAACAGTCCACTGCACTTTCTCCTGCAGTCACCCTCCAGTGCTGGTTTCTACTGTCAACTTCAGTGATCATGTGAACACAAATTCCCCCCTTTCTGCTCCAAGCTGGGATGGCACTTGACCAGACCAGGCTGGAAAATGTGAACATCGAAAACAAGTGAGATTTTAACTTAAATTTGTACCCACTGGATACAAACCAAAGTCCACAGTGCTGCAAACCCAGGGCAGTGCTTAGGCACAGCTAAATGAGGGCAGCAATAGTAGAACCAAAGTGGGGCTCAGTACACTTTGTTTTACAAAGCAATATCCTATCTGGCAGGATTTTCAGCAGAACAAGTCACAGGTTGCTGGAACAGCCATTTTACTTGGTATAAAACTGGTGGGAGTGCAGTCCCTTTTTGTAGCTGTGTTTCTCAGCAAAGACAACTATGCTTTACATGAAATATGCTCTAATCAGTATTTGCACAAAGTCACAGACTCTATGTGAATGGCTTTAATGGCTTAAAAGTCTCTAAAGTTTAAATGACATCAGCCTTATTAACACCCAAGAGTGAGAGTAATGGAGTCGTTTTCTTCCTCACTCCTCGGATTGTCTGCTTCCTTGCCTTAACCCCTGGGCAACTACTCTAAGAAGCTAGTTCTGAAACTGCTAAGCTTTGAAACTGCACTATTAACAACACAGTTTCTGCAAGGAACAATTAACAGGCCTGAATACAGACCAGAGAGGAATTTTATTTCTTCTATATAAACTGCAATACAGGCTATCTATTGGGAGATAGAGATCCTGGGCATTACTTGTTGATGTCTTGTTCTGTCACTTACTATACACTGAAACTTTGGGAGTCCTGAGGCACAATTTCCAGAAAAGGTTCGCACATTTAAGTCCCTTCTAGGAGTGGCAGAGCAAATAGGCTACTTAGGAAAGATGTGACTCAACCAATTCTCCCTGCAGTTTGTTCCACCTGCTAGATGTATTTGCTGCAGAAAGACAGGGAGCTGATGTGTGTGAGGTGCCACCATACCTGGTACAGCTCTATCCGCTGCTCCGAGACCCGTGCCTTTGAGTTCTGCAGGCGGAAGACCCTGAACTCGGCCTTCACTAAGTTGGAGGCATTCTTCTCCATTGCTGAGACGTCAAATCTGACGATTCGGAAGTAAAGGCTGTAATAGCTTGGTGGGATGGCATCTGCAAAAAAAACAGTGGAATTTTATTATTTTCTTTTTTTAAATGATAAAATACGTTGTTCCTTCAAACAGTGTAATACAAGACAGCCTCAGTAAAGGAAATATCTGTAGCATGATTCAGTTTCCAATGGCCAATTTAATATTATTAGTGATTTAATAAAAAAACTAAACCAACCCCACATGTATTTGATTATAAGAATACCATATTAATAGAGATTAACAACCATTTCCAACTCTGTTCAAGGTCATTCATTTAAACTCCCCTCTTGCAACATAGAGATGGAAAATCCTGGATGCTTATGAATTGGGGAAAATAATCACAGCATTCGCTATCTGGCAGATGCCTTCAGAGCTGCAGAGTTCCCAGGGATCCTCTAAGGTGGATCTGTATGTTTTCTGAAGCCCATTTATCCCTGAACATGGGAGTATAAACTAGCCAGCTTCAGATTTTGTTTTCTATTTAGTTATTAGAGGATTTTATTGGAATAACAACCTTGGTAACACTAAAGGGCTCAGCAATCACCCGAGGCCTTCCCACTTCACCATGGGCAACAGCAGGAGGCGAAAGGCCCGGACCACCCGCCCACTGTGTGACTCCCCATGGCCTGTCCAGGCTCTCCTCAAGCCAGGAGCCTACCTCAGAAGGCAGGCAAAGTGACTCCAAGGCCCTGATAACAATCTCTGTTCAAGCCCAGGGAGAGGTTTTCTTTTCTCTTACAATGTGAACACTGAATTGTCTAAAGAAGAAAATTGTCCTGGGGGAGACGAGGGAGGAGGAAGGATTTTCAGCAGAGGAGGGAAACCTCATAGGCCTCCCTGGGGCCACACCAGCAGGGAAACTTCAGACAATAATTACAAAATACAAAGTCTTCCCACTCATCACATAGCTCAGGATTTGCCATGCAGTACAGTAGATGACAGTATCAATGTTCAATATTGACGTTTGGGAGGTGAGCAGTTCAGCTCCCATGAAAGACCCAGGCTATGTCCAAAATCTCAGGAGGTCTCCTGTTCTGTTGTCTCCCTCGGCTACCCAGGCATCTATTGATGGAATAAAATACCTTCTTCTGGAAGATACTTAGTTTTTAATAGATATAATATACAGGAATTATCAATTCTATGTAAAGAGATAGGAGAAGCCAAGTCTAGTTCACTTGCCTTTATTTCTAACTACGAATGATTAAAGGTAGTTACAATATATGCTTAATAATACCTATTCATATCAGTAAGACATTATTAACTTCTTTCAAGTATTTAGTGTTTCTAGACTGGCTGCTATCAACAGAATTTCTGAGTGATATAACAGCTCCAGGTGACACAAGGCAACACCACTTGCAGTTACACATTTAATAACCCATTTTCTGTAGCTCTTGGAATAACTATAAATTCAGACTGAATACAGAATAAATACCAAGTACAAGCCAGTCACGAGAGGAATAAAGCAAATAAGCAAACATATTCTGTCTTTGCAATATTCACAAACACACTTCCTCTACACAGTTGAGCCAAAGTCTCTTTTTTAAAAGATCAGAGGTGACAACTCCTAAAATTAATTCTAGCTATGAGAAAATCTTTGACAATAAAGGAAGAGTCTCAGCTTCTACTGTAGATGCATGGTGAGAGATGACAAGTTCACAAAATACTTTAAAAATACTTTGAAAGTATTTTCTAAAGGAGTCCCTCAGATGGTCAATGGGTCAATACATACGAACAGGAAGCCCCAGGCTTCCTTATGATCCCACTTTAGTTTATCAAATTTTCACATCTGCAGTTCTCTAAAATAAACCCCAATGCATCACCATGTGTAGTCTTGCCTGTGAAGGTTATTGACATAAAAACCCACTACAATCTTGTAGAGAGAACCCAAAGCAAAAGGGGTGCAAGTTACCCCCTCACTAGAACACCTCCTCTCTCCCAGGAGCAACACATTAGAGCTGGTCTCTCCCAAAAAGCCAAATTAAGGTCTTCTGACAAAAGCTTAACTTTATACAATTATCAATCATCTTAATTTTCATAGATCTTGCAAATTCCTATAAAAATTACTCGGTTCAGAGATTTCTTCAATTTATTTCTCTGCTATAGAAAACAGTGAGACTACTACTTGTTCTTCATCCAAACCTATTTCTAATAGGAATGTAATCTGGCATAATAATATGTACATGTAAGATTGATGCTTCCAGGATGAGTTGTAAGTTGTCCTTCCCTGTCATTCACTGGAGGCATCAACCTACCATTTCATTCCCTGTGGACAAGCCAAACTAGCAGCCAGCCGTTTGCCCTAGCATAGATAAACCCTGTCCATGTTGTCTGTATCTCATATTGAAAAGCCCTATTTGACTGTTTTATTTCTATTTAGCTTCTAACTTATTTCTAGAACTTTCTTGTCCTATATTTGTAGCTTGTCTTTTCAATTTCTCTATTTTAGATACAAATCTGTGAATATGTGCCTACCAGATTTTCCTAAATCATTTCACATTTACATTTTTTCTCTCTTTCATATATAAAGAAGACAAAGAAGGACTAATCTTTCTGTGTGCATGTTTTTGTATTTGCATATGTGCATTTGTATTCACAGCAAATTAGTATTTACTTTCCACCCACAATGAATGAACAAGAATGAATTCTTGTCTCAGAAAATTTTCCTCTCCCTTACAAGATAGCGTTATATCTTGTGGAGACCCATTTAAGAAGTTTTATTTGTTTGTTTTATCATTCATGACAGTATCCAAGGGAAGTCAATTCAGGAAAAGCCGTTACTTCTGCACAGCTTAAAAAAACCCAGAGTTTTTACTAGCTGGAACCTTTCCTCTGAAAAAGAATGGCTAACTACAGAATTGGGGTTTACGTGAAAATTAATCAACATTAAGACTGGGAATTGAAATTTGCAACTCTCCTTAAGGGAATGAAAGAACCCGATGGAGTCTACAAGGCTTTGGATTAGCCTTTAGGTGATCTCAGATGCTGCAATTTATATCTCTTCATGACTCCACCTTAACCTGACAGTTGTAACCATTCAGCCTCAGTTGGATACCTCTGGACTCCCCTCTGGTTTTGGCCCAATAACTCCAATCAATGCCAGTATGATTCTGACAAAGTTAGTGTGCAAACACAGTTACCCCACTGCAGACTGGATGCCCTAAGTATTCTCTGAACCATTAATGACTGGAATTAAATCAGTACATTTCCTGTAGCTAGGAAAACACAGATTTCTTTTGTTTTGGAGAGTGGGAATAGTAAATGCAAAGAAAGCTTCCATTTTTATCATCTTTAAATTATTCATTAATTCAACCCACAAAAAACTGAAGACTTCCAGCTGTAATAATCATAATCACAATCACTGGAGTACAATCGAGACAAGAGCTATAAAACACATTTGGAGAAGGTGAAGGCTGGGTCCCTCTTTCTCCCTTTAACCTGCTGAACACTGAGCATCGCAAGTTTAGCTTTTTTATTCTTTTCTTTTTCCCCATTCTTGAATGCGCTGAAACTTTATCAGCTGCTGTGTACAGAACCATCCAAACTGCCAGGTTAAAACATATTCCGGTACGTGAGTGCTTAAGTGCATAAGGGCACTGAGGTTTCTGTTCTCCTTACTGACTTTGTTCAACATCCAGCATCCTCTAAGCTCCTGTGCCAGCAACGCGATGGAAAGCAGCCCTGCTCTAACCGAGCAGAAAAGCACTGACGGGAGGGGTGCAGGAGACCTATCTCAAAATACTCAACAGTCTACAGGATTACTCCAGGTTGGAACATCGTCAACAAGAGAGACTGAACACATCCTCTGACTGACTTTCCAGAACAGCACGTAGATCCCTAAGTGTAGCTCCTGGGATGAGAGTGAGATGGAGTCAACCTCCCTTAAACCAAAAGTGGGAATGGAAGGAATTTGTTTCATGCTGGAGATACTCCCCAAGTAAGGAATCTCCTGCATAGAAGGCTGACACTTCTCCCTTCCACAGTTGCATTTGATGAACTAAGCCCTGCATTTCCACAGCTTCCCTCACAAGTACTGCATGTACTGACATTTCAAGGGAAACAAAACACTCTGCTTGACACAGCTCTTCTGAGAGTTGGGCTTTCGTTCTGGCGAGGAAAAAGGCCTAAATTCAACTGCATCCAAACAAGGCTTTTTCCCCCTCTGAATTTTCATTTCTGCTATTGAAACAAAAAAATCAATTATATGCACAGCCCAACTAAGGAAATGTAAACAACTTTTCTTTTCTTGTTGGAAGAGGCCAGACAGGCCGACTTCACACATACACCCACACTGGAAAGGCTGAGAGCTTCAATCTAATCCTTCCATCAAGGGCTTGTAATAAATGTTCCAAAGATTTATTTTTATTCCCTTTTGTGTTTATTAAACTTTGGAGGGTTTCTTTTCCTTTTTCTTTTCTTTCTGGTGCTTTGCCCATTCCTTATTACGGCAGCTACAAAACATGGAGTGCCCTTCTCTTTTTGCCCTTTTTTTTTTTTCCTTCCCCTCTTCATCTTTCTAACTGGAGTTCATGAATGGCCATGTAGTAGGCTTTGAAGCAGCACATGCAAATATTTATAAGAGTAGCTTGATTGTTATTAAATGAGGTTGTTATGCTTTCCACGCTCTGGCAAGCTTCCCTAACCTCTCTAACTATTAGGACCATTTAGGCTGTTCAGATTTCAGCTCATTGATAGCAAGTTCCTACCTTTCTTTTTTTTTTGTTGGTTTTTTTTTTTGTTTGTTTTGGTTTTTTTTGTTAACAAGCAGCAGCCACCCTGCATAATGTGACATCATTTCTTCACCTGTGTGAATGTTGCTCTCTGCTCAACATACAGGTCCCTGCCATGAGCCGGGTCAGGCTGCCTTTAAGGACTGCCGGAAGGACGGGCAGCTCTTCACCTGTAAATTCACATCTTTCCAGCAGGATCCCGTCCTTCCTATCAGGCATGCCAGGTCACAAATCCTCTACTCTTTTCCAAGGAAAGTCTCTCCAAGAAATTAGAAACTTGCTTAATGCATATGGGCTTCCAAAGCCCACGGATAATTACTGTGCTCACCCTTCCTGACCCTGACGTGACTGCAGAATCCTGCTGGAAACTGCCTCTGCCATGAAAGAGGATATACAAATACAGTGAACCAAAATACAGAGGCCTACAGGTTATATTTGGGAACTGGGATTGGCCCTCAGAGGTAAATCAGTTGTACATCAGCTTTCCATTAGCTCTGAAACTTTATCCTGATGTGACACTAAGTTATGAGCACATCTGCTAGCTAATCAGTGCTCTTGGACAGAAACACTTGTGCTGCTCACAGCTCAGACATCGTCTCCAGCCTCCTGCAGCAAGGCTTCTAAGTCAGAAGGCACAAAAGCAACAGAAAAGACTTGCTTCAATATTCCAATTTTTGCAAACACAGCTGACCATGAGCTATTACCTTTACCTATCATCAACCATTTGCTATTGAGGAGGGACACTGCACTGAAAGTAAGAATAAAATTGCTGGGAACACAGGGATAAGGCTTTCAGCTGAGGCCGAGTGGCTCCGGAGCAGCTCTCCTTGCAGAACAGAGTATTGCAGTGCAATTCAAGGCATGACATATGTATTTTGTTATTGCATGTGTTTTTTGGTGAAGAATCCATGACACAAAGTGGCAGCTAGGCATCTTCCACTGAACAATCCCATCATACGTAATTTATCCACATCATAGGGGCAGGACAGTTCATGATTCCATATTCCCTGATACCTTCAGTCTTTGTATTTACTGCACATAGGTATGTGCATATATATGCTTAGCAAGAGAGACAAACAGGTATACATAAAGGAAGACAGAGTTTTTTTCATTAGAAAGAGAACAGGTCAGGGATCCAAATGCTGGATGACCATTCTGAACATCACAGTAACTGAAGACCTAAACCACTTCCCTCTTTTACCACCAATTCTGACCTCTGGACCTGTCACTGTGGTCCCACAAGGAAGCCTCAATACAGGTTCACTAAGACAATGGATTTGAGAGTCCTGAGGTGATTCCACTTTGAGAAAAAAAGAAGAAACACAGCCTCACTCCTACATGGACTCCTGCCGCAGCTCTTTCATCAGTGATGCTAAAAGAGACCTATCTTGAAGGTGTTTTCTTATTTCAGTAACTGCTTCCTATCTAAGCTTTTTCTTTGTAATAAAGACTCACTGAGCTCTTAATGCGCAGCAGCGAATCCATACGTGTAATTATTATGCCATAAACTGGCTATAGAGACTCAATAAATGTCAGTGACAGACTCTAGATGTTCAGAGCAAAGACACTTGCCAGAGCTCACACAGCACAAATACATGGTTTATTTTTCTGCCTACACTGTCTCGGCCAAGCTCCACATATCCAAAAAAATATACACCAGTGAAGGTCTAGGTGGGCATGGGTTTAGGACTGAATAATTATCAGATTTTGTGACATACAACCCCTGTTGAACCCCCTGCCATTCCTCTTCTAAAACACACCGACATCTATGACAACATATGAGAAACCAACTCCAGGATGTCTCCAGATTGAAGTGTTAGGTACAATGAGGCAATGTTGTAACTTTCAAAGATTTTATGTTCCTCACTTAAAATCTGACAAGGGGGTTCTGGTTCTGCTGCTACTTTATGATTGCTTTACCAAGCCTGAATCAAAAGATGACTATCCAAAGCTATGACCTCAGTAGCACAGTAATCTTTCTTTCAAGGTACTCCTGTTGCTCTGGAGTTTGATTTGACACTCTCATGCAAATTTCTTTTTTACTCTTCATTTCTATAATGGTGAAAAACATCCTATAGTCATCTTTGGGTCAAAATGCAACTGGCATAGAGTAAGGACACTGAGTGTATTTACATACAGCAGCTAAAACTGACTTCAGATCTTCCTTAATTTGGTCTGGAGACCACTATAAACAGGGCTGTCATTTCCCTTTATCACTGAACTGCTTTAACTGAATCTTACCAGCCAGAAAACCCTTATTTAACTCCTTTTTTCCATTAGACTTTCTTTCTCTGCCACCCTTTCACAACTATTCTCACAAACCTAGTAGTTTTTGCAGGCGCTGTCCTAACACCATTTAGCCTGAAAAAACCCATACTACCCACACCAGCTAGAGAGAAGACAGAAAAAATATCCACTTTGACCATCAGTTGTGGCTTCTTCTCTGCTCCATCTCCTGTGGGTACCATGTGACAAAAAACTGCTGAGCCAACATCACATACATTTGCCTATCTCCTGTGAGATGCCAGAAAGCCTGGGCTATAGTAAATCCCCCAAATGAACCCTTCTTGAAAAAGGTTCACAGCTATTCCACCACCCAATAAGCAAAAAAAGACTACAATTTAATACCAAAGGGAAAAAATGCAGGAGCACTCTGCTTTATCTGAGATGATGACCAAAAACCTTACAGAAAGTCCACGTGATCACTCTCTGAATGACACAGAGGCATCGCTGCCTGCCACACTGCTGTGGCAAAGGGACCATAAAGTCCATAAAGTAGCAATCCACTGGTCCATGCTGGGTTTCAGTGTGATCAGCTCCTACGGTATCCTTGACAGGACCACTAAAGTACAAGTACCCCATCAAAGCAATATGCTGTCAGAGCAGAGGCAGTGAGAATTGAACATTTTATCAAAAGAGACACAGGGTGCAATCAAAAAAATCATGCTCACAGAATAACCCTTTTCAGAGTGGAGCAGCAAGCACTGCAATGCTGCTGTAACCTTCTCTCAGTGCCTCCCCTGCCCCCCATCGCTGCTCACTTGCAAAGAAGATTAGGAAAGCTGTCTGTGTGTCAGGATTGGGAAACACCTGGGAAATACCAGCTTCAGTGCACGGTCCTTCCGTACAAGCCAGACAATTTATTTTGGAGGAAGTCAGTTGCCTGGTTCTGCAGGCCGTTCTGCACCAAAAGGAAACACAAGTGGAACACATCGGAAGACACCTGAAAGTAAGGGCTACAGACCACATGAATGAGCTTACATCTTCAAATGTATGCCACGGAGATTGCAAAAGCTTATGTTATTACTAGTTTACAGCCACAGGGCAGTCAGGAGGCAACTGCAAGCCACATTTCTGGTCCTTTACAAACTCTCCTATCCTGAAAATGCATTCTGTTGAGTAAGACTGAATTCTTCTAAGAAATGGAACATTTATTTTGCAATTCTGGAGAAAGTGAGGACTGCCCAGAAGATCACTTCTGCTATAAAACAAACCTCTGAGTATAACCGTATGGAACAGTCAGACTGAGCCCTGAGATTTGAATCAACTGCCTGGATCCAAACCTCTGAAGCTGGAGGAAGATCAAAAGCCACTTGAAATCATTGAAACCTCTGGCTAAAATGAAAGGGGAAACTGTCCGGTCCCTTTCAGGAAAACAAAAACAAAACTCAACCCAAGCAGACTTAGTGTGACCACTGCCAAATATTCCTATTCCTTAAAGAGGAGCGTGGAGTCCCTCCCAGGGGATGGCCCCTTGCAGGATAAAGCGGCACACGTAGCACAGCCTCACGCCTGATCTTTCTCTCCCAAGAAAGGCTATATACAAAAGCTGGAGTAGCTGGAAACAGGAGTGAACAACCACCTCACGTGGCAAAACCTGTGAATCCCCTTCTGGCACATGGTGTTCAGTGGACACTTTCTGCACCTGCATTTACAAAAATGAATCTCTTGAAGAAAAATTCCCTCCCGGGAATTCACCAGGACACCCCTTCCCTCCCACCCCCTCCTCTGCTTGCCTTTTTAAATTTTCCAGGCTGTTGGCTTGTTTTCCCTCATCCATGCTTACATGCAGGGGCTGGGTAATGCGAACAACAGTGATGCATCACATGAGAGCTATTTGCAGGTCTAAATTTTGAGCCCTTGAGCAATGCTTAATTGGGGTAACCTAATTACTTGCAAGTATTCTGGAAAGTGGCAAATGCTGATCTTTCCATTCCAGATCATCTTTCAGCAAATACAAATCTCCACACATTTCAGAAAGTCTGAAAGGTGTCTGACCTCAATTCTCCTCTTCTCAAAGTCCTATTTACACACTGCCTGTCATGCAAAGGAGCCACGACGGAATGTAAACACAAACTCTACATACTGCTATCTTTGTTTCTCCACAAAGAAATCTTAATCTTGTGGCAGGTTAAAACATATGGGGTAAAAAAACCGCACAAGAGCTCAAACATTATGCCTTCTAATCTCACCGCTGCTTATGCAACGCTACAGTTTTAATAGTGAGAGAGAAAAACACAACTTCAGATGTGTCCCTTGCTCCTGGGTTGGATACCATCATAGCAGGCCCATGACCATGCCTTCCCGACAGGAGCTGACAGACCCTTTTCTGCCAGGAAGATGCACGACAAGTTAACAGGAAAGCTGTTGTGTCCTTCAATAGGCATCAGAACAACTATCAGTCACCAAAGCCTCTCAGAAACCTGAGTGAAGTTTTGGTCCCACTGAAGTCACCAACAAAATATTCCCATCGCTTTCAAAAGGGCCAGGCATTTACCTCCCTATTTGTAAGCACTGAGAGGATTTTCAGCACAAGAAAAATATCTCCAGCCTCTCTGCCTCCTGTTCTTCATGGATTTAGTTTGCCAACAAAAGGTCCTTCAGCTTTCAGCAGTTATTTTGTGAACACTCAGGAAAGAAGAACTCCTTTCAAATCCCCATCAGGATCCTTTGAATGAAATCCCAGGTTATCATGTATCACCACTGAAATCAAATATGTAAATAGATGTGTGTTATGTTTGGAAACTTCTCAGGTATGTACTTTGCTATTCTGCTTACACTGGAATGTAAGAAAAAATATTCCTAGTGTCTTTCATCTCTCTCCACGAAGGGCTGCTCCTCTTTCAGCTAGGGATCATAAGCAAGAATTGTAAGTACAATCACCTATCTCCTCCTAAAAAAAAAAGAAAAAATAATAAAAGGGAGGTGAGGGGGCAAAAAGAAGAAAGTCACCAGGTAACTCAAATCCTTCTCAATAGCAAAGTGAGACCTGACATGCTGGCACTGTTCTGCTGAGCTTTTATGGCTGCAATGACCTCAGTGATTTAAAACAGATCAGATTAACCTTTCACTGTTCACAAGACTCACCAACAGTTTTCTCCTAACAAAGACCTTCTTTCTCTTTCATCTCCCAACCTTTTCATGGTTGCACTGCTCCCGAAGTGCTATCTTCAGAAGCAATCTAACAACAGACATCTCCATCGTGCTGAAGAGGCAGACATGATCGCAAGTCCAGCTCCACAAATTGCGTACCACATTGTTTTATGGAGACATTGGGATGCTGACTACAATGCCTAAAACCCTTCAAGCAGCCATCACACGTCCAAAATCCAAGTAACCTTGAATAATTTTTATCTCAGAAAAAAATTTACCTTCTCTTCTCACCAGCAGATTAGGTGTAAGGTTAGATGTACGGGCATGTGTTTGAAAAAGTCTGTGTATATTTATCATATTTTTAAATCCTTCCCTTCCTGACACCATTCTCATGAATTTCACTTGCACTGACAGCCCAGCCAGCAGGATTAAAACACCAGGAAGCCAATTATCTCAGTGCCAATTTACTAATGAGCTATATATAAAAAAAAATATATATTATGCAGACATGCTTTCACTGAATCCATCAGACTCACCAAAAAAATTCCTTCTGTTATAAATCTATTCTTCCCATCAGCATACAAGAGGAGCTCGGCATGCCTGCATACAGCTGCTCATGCTCCCCACCTCTCCCTCCGCCCAGCTCCAGGGTCTCCACAGGCACCAAAGCCAAGGTGGCAGGTGGGACCTGCTGCCCATGAGAAGGATGCCTCTGTGCCCATGGGTGCAGCACAAGTCAGGCAAAGAAAGTGGTGCTCCTCCTGCAACACTGCAGAGGGAGAAAGCAGCCAGCCCGCACGGTCAGGCTGGTTGCGAGAGCAGCAAGACAGCCAGCCTGCAGGGAAAGCCTGGCTCAGGCGTCCCCTGACCTTGGAACCGGGGTGATCTTTTCGGGATCCCAGAAGGAAGGCAGCTGGTGAGGAGGATCACAGTGAAGCCTGATCCTTGTACAGTGACACAAGCATACACTTTCAATGCTAGGAATCAGGCTGGTATGTTTATAAGGCTAACCTTTCCAAGGAAGTGGACTTAATACTTCTTTCAAGGTAAACTGTGGTTACCCGTTGTATGTCTGTAAAATTAGGCCATTCACGAAGCGTCAGTTTGGTACAGCTTGCACTCTGACAGCAAACACGCTCATCACAGGCTCCGACTTGTGCCTTTAGTGCTAGATGACTTGAGCTGTGTTTGCCTGTGAATATGCATCTGCGCATTAATTTTCCATGTAGAAGAAGGACTTCTAATTGCAAGTATTGTTATGAAATCCAAGAGGATGGATGGAAATCCCTTGCATATATCCCGGGGATTATATACTGCCACGGCGACACAACACTATACAAAAATCTACTTTATATAAAAAAAAAAATATACCACTGCAGAACAAAGCTGTTCTGGAGAGAAAAACACACAACTGGAAAACATTTTGAATTATTTAAAGAACTAAGAAAACTTTCCCCAAATCCAATTTTCTCCAACAGTGTCACAACAACCACAAAGCCGTCATATATGACAAACTCCGTGTGTTGAAATCAAGGAAATGGCAGCAAAAAGACATTCTCAGGGTATTTCACAATTCAGCTTAAGATGTTCATACTGCTGTGTTTATGTGTGTCTCTACCTTAGCACAGAACAATCCAAATACCATTTCTCTTGTTTTCAAGCAAAACACTTTATTTCCCCTCTCAATCATCTGCAGGGTGGTTCAACAAGCTGGAAGTGAATGTATGCAACATAAGTGGCAAAGTCAGTCTGAAGATTTAGTAGAGTAACAGGGCAAGAAGCCTATCACTGTGCTTCAGAGAAAGAACATAGGCACTGGCTTAATTTTCAACACAGTCCTGCTGGAGATATCGTATGAGCTTTCCTACACAGCCATGTGCTTAAAAGCTTCCTTGCCTCAGAGACCCTAGCAGCAAGGGAGAATGAGGTGAATCCAGTCCTCATGAAGTTACTCAGGCTGAGGAATGCTCACAGGACTAAATCCTTCAAATCACACTTGAAATGTGATTTTTGTTACTGCTTTCCCAAGCTACCCTCTGTGCAGGAGCAATAGTGGGTGACAGCTTTCATGTTAGTGGCCTTCCAGTTCAAAATCCTGGTGAGAGAGATGAAAATGAGCATCAGCGCTCCACAAGCATGCAGAGATTTAACTGCTAGGCTGAGCTCATCCTATTCATTTAAAGTTGGCCAATGGACTGCTCCTAATGTTCTCAAGGCCTCTCCAGTCTGGACTAAATTTGAATCTAGATAAAGCCATCCAGTCTCCCCCCAAAAATTTATTTTTAAAATGGGAAGAGATTACAGTTTTAACTAACAGAAGTTGGTTAAATGTAGATCCCTTGCAAAGAGATCAAATTAAGGACTGTACCCCTCAGAACCCAAGAGAGCAGCAGTCTTCGCTCCATCATGGATGATCGTACTGAGTGAGAGTATGCTGTAAACCATGTCCTAAGTTGCTCTTCCTGTTAACATGGACCTAGAAGGGGTAGTGTCCCATTGCCATAGGCCTGGAGCACAAAGTACTGCCTGTTACCTATGGCTGCAAACTACCGCATAAGGCAATACACCTTTGAACTGCCGTCTCCTGAATAAACCATGAACTATCCTTTTCCTCCCTCTATCTGCATACTTACACAGCACCATGACCACAGGTTTTAAGTGCGTGTCCATCATTCATCGCAGCTGGTGGTAGCTCTTCTAATTTTGCTGCCTCATCTCACTTGGAGCTTTCCCACCATTTCATTCCTTTAAACCACTCAGCCATTTCCACTCTTCAATTAGTCCCTTAAAACTTTCCTTCCTGTTTAAGCTTGTGATTATCCTTTCATTAGAGCATTCTGTGGTGCCCTCTAAGGAGAGCAAAATGAAATAAAATAAAAACCAACACACCACAATTACACTGTCATGTACAATGAATAATGCACAACTTGTAAGAAACAAAGCCAATGCACAGATTGATGAAGGTAACACCATCAAGTTTCACTCTCTTTTGGAAGGGGAAGAGAGTAAAACTGAATATACAGTCATAAAATATACAAAATCAAACAGGCCTCAGCAAATGAAACTTATCTGAAAATAGTTTCCAGGTCTATGGTTTTAATTACTATATAAATGAATGGCAAACAGGATAAAGGAATTTACACAATTCTTACACATTGTATTTAGAATTATAGCTTTTTTTTCTACTACAATAGCATGAAGACCTAACCCAATCAGGTCCAACTGAACTGGATCCAGCCTCTCCCTGATATTTTGGTTTGATAGACAGGAATCTGAAATCATTCTCCAGCAGCATTCACATGGGACTGAAACTTGCAGCAATACGGTGATTTTGCAAATCTTTCTCATTTCTTCTCAGGCTTTGGATTTTATGATTTGCATCAATTTAAAATGTTTATGACTTCCAGTTATTCATCTTTACTCATTTACCATCTGTGTTTGAAAACAAGATTTTGAACCACGGACCACAAATCTTCTCCAAAGGAGAACTCCTCTGAGTAGACAAAGTCATGTGGGTACAAAAGCCAAGTGTGCACAGGAGCAAATTTGCTAAAACTGCTCTCAGGCCCTTGTGTAAGAATACATTCACATTTGCAAGCACAATGGCCCCTTCAAAGACTGGGGTTTCTCATCCATGGGTAGAGTAAACCTTTCCTCCCCCCTCTTCCCTTTTCTGGTTTTCTTCTACTGCCACGCACATTGATTTTAGCCTGAATAAACGTCCCATGTTCTTTACAAATCTTCATGCAAGTCAATTACCTGGGAAGAATTTAGCATGCTCTACCAGCTCATTCAGGCTTTTCTTTCTCAAGCTTAGATCTCCCTAAGTCCCCTCTCCTTCACAGGCTGGCTCTTCATCTCCAGCTGGACCAAAATCCTGTAAATATTACACTTACAAGGTATCAGGTCTGGAATGTGAAGCATCTAGAGCTCAACAGAGTCTCTTCTTGGCATCTCAAAATATGTACTTTGTTGCCTACTGCCAAACAGTACTTGACTGGCTTTATTCAATTCAAATGAAGGTATTAAATCCCAGGACTGTATAAACATCATTTACCAATCAAAACCATAGTTAAAAGAAATTACTTCCTAAGAGGAGATTCAAGTGCTACTCCCTGAAAAGCACAGTGACTTGAAAAAGTCTGGATTATATGTTTACATTTTTGTTACTGTCATAAATAAGAAGATGCAGCCTGGTTTGTCATGCTGGTTTGTCCTCCCATGAGAGCCTTCCCTGTGACATCAGGATTTGCACAACAGCAAGAACCAACACATGCAAACCTCTGACATCTTATAACAAGACTTACAGAATGGCACCATGAGCCTGCCGAAGGCCCTTCCTGGATGGAGTGTCTGGCACGCATTTGACCACTGACCTGCTTATATGTAAGAATCAATGCCCTATCATCGAATGAATTAGGGCAGTCAGACTGAAGGCATCTGCTCAGGGTTATCTTCCACAGCTATGAAGCCAGAACAAGATGCACTTACCTGACCTTTTCCTTACACACAAAAGATATTGCTGATATTGAAAACTAGGAAATAAACTCATCTTTCTTAGAGCACTCAGTGGTCTCAGAACTTTCTCAGTGGCACTGTAACTAAATATAAATGGATTTTCCTCTTATTGCAGATTACAGAACTGTCTACCTAAATGGCTTGCTTGGCTGAAGCCATAACACTGCTAAATTAATAGTGTCTGTGAAAGGAGCAAAGACAACCCAACTACAACATCTACAAAATACGCAGAAAGAAGAGGTACCCTCTCAGAGGTGGTGTTAATATCAAAAGTCATCTTACTCAGAGATAGAAAGTTTACCTCAAATACAACTTTACCCATCTACCTGTAGGCTATATGGTGCTCCCATACCTCAAGGCAGAAAGTTATGCCTTGCTAACCTACTCCTCAGAAGCATGAAAACCCACCGTCCTCCTCACATGGGAGAAGTGCATTTCTCTACTGAAACTCAGGAACGAGGACTAGACCATAACAACATGCCCGCAGGCCAGCTGCAGTAAGGCTCAACAGAATACTAAAAAAACCCCATACATTGGACCACCAGCTGAAGAATCCTTTCACCATTAAGCCTGACCACCCAAACTGCTCACAGGTAATGAGACTTTACTGACAGGTGAAGAGAGATTGCCATGTGTGCAAAGAACAGTATCTTGCCATGGTCTGTCATTGCCAATGTCAGGGAAGGGCAAGTGGGTTTCCACCTTCTCCTGTTGTGATGGAAAGATGGCCAAGGCAATAGATAGATCTCAGCTCAATATAAGACATTTGAGAAACTTAATTGTTAACTAATGGCTCCACTTCAGTCTCTCCTTGTTTACACCAGATCTGGAACTTTGTTACACTGGACCAAAATGCAGGTTTTACCTCTCAAATTACAAAGTAGAAACAAGCCAAATCCCTTTGAATCTGAAAATGCACCAATAGTCAGCAGAGACCCTTATGGAAGAACCTCTGACTAGTGGCAAGATGTGGGAAAGCCATTGCTTCTCAGGCACGGTTGTTCTATTTGACCATTGTTTATGACCTAACGTAAGAAATGTTCTAGATGCTGATCACTAGAAGTGACTTATTCCAAAAGTTTACTTCTTATTCAAAACTACCCTTTTCCAGTCTGATCTAAATTATCGTGGTCTCCAACCTTTAGTGGTCTGGGCATGGGAAAAGTGAGTAAACAATGCTGTTGTGAGCAAGCGAGAGCCCACCCCACCAGCGCGCTCAAGAGCAATGATATGGTTTTAATTTTTTTTTTTTTTTAAAGTTAAAATATATTGCCAAAAGAACCTATAGTCAAGAGTTTCAGCTTTTCAAGTTCTAGTATTTATTGTTGCTATTAAGGAAAAAAAAATCATTGTGATTTCCAGCATTCTTAGAAAAGGAATAGAAGACAAAAAAAGGACAAAAAAAGATCGTTTTTCTGAAACATTTCAAGCTAACGTACTAAGATGTCCTAGACAGCTTTCCGAGTTGTAAAACCATCCCATTTCAAATATTGGTTAATGTAAATCTGGAAAGCTGCCTTGTCTGGAGTAAAATCATATACAGATTGAAAAAGGATTAAGTCTTTTTGTTACAATATATGCATTTTATATTTTAACCTTCCAGTGTCTGGAAGGGAAGAGCAGCGCTTGGGAATAAGGAGAACAAACAGAGGATAGACTGGCTGCTGCTGCAGGTATGTACTCTCTTTTCACAATACAGAAGGTAATGCAAGGCATTACAGATACGTGACTTGTTTTAGAGCACGGCCCCTCGGAGTAACAGGTTAACACATGAGGAGATGGCACAAGTTAACACCAAGGCGGGCACTCAGTTCTTGTCTGCGCTATTCATAGCTGAGTGCTCAGGTTTACAAGGCTAGACTAGTTTTCCTGTGTCCAAATAAAACAGCTAGATGGATCCAGTTGGATTTTCCAAAGTGCAAGATAAACGTTTCTCCCTGAGACACTACAAATATCAATCACTCTAAGTGTGGCCACCTGCTTCAGATTCATTTGCAGCAGACTGGCTTATAATCACCAGGGCTGAGCTTCTGATTCCTTTTCATTGGTGAGTTTTATCACATGCACCAAAGGAGACAATGTGGTAACAAAACTGTGGAGCAGGACAGCTCTGCACCACAGGTACTCGAGCGACTGGGATACCAACATGCACCACAAGCATGCTCAGAGTGGTGCCAAGACAATGGAACTATCTACACCCAAGCTTAACCACAGATGGCTTTTGCTTGCTATTTTTAGGGGAGGTTTTTTTCTCAGTTAATTTCAACTGTTTATTTTAATTTTCACCCTTTTTTTTTTTTTACAATATCTGCAATAATTGGGAAAAAATGGTTTCATATTGGCAAGCAACTTACTTTGGGCATTTTTGGGCATGCTGGAATGTTTGAGACAAAATTTGCTAAAGAAAGAGGCACACATACAAACACATACACACTTATGCACACAAAGAAACCAAAATTATAAGAGAATATATATTTCAGGCTAACAAGATGATATCCAACTAAATATTAGAAAATGATGTTCTGACCATTTATGATTCAGAAGGATCCAAAACTAACGCAGACTCCAGACAGAGATCACATTCAGCAAAAGAGCTCCATGAATTGCATCATACAACACCCTGACCATGATAATGAATATGGATAGCAATTAGAGAGTCAATGTCTGTGTTTCTTAAAGATCAAAACAGACTAGGAATGCATCAGTGGCTTCCTGGAATAACCTAAAGAATGATGTGAAAACATATTAGTGCAAAAGAGCATGAAAATGATGGTGTCTCTTCAGAGCAAGTTTTAAATTTTCTGCTCTATATGCATTATTAGTCATACCTCCTACTGATGGGGCTCTGCAGGTATGCAGCTAAACTGTGCCTACAGAAAGGCTCCCAAAAATCGCCTTTACTGCTTTACTCATTTGACAAATTGCACATAATGCTCAAGCTCCTTGAAAACCATATTAAGAGGCAACATTGTACTGGAAAGTAGCTTGTGAAATGGGGAACTGTCCAGACTTTGTTGTGGAGTTGAATATTTGGTTTGAAGTATGGGTTGTGTACCCTGGAGGCAGAGTCCTATACACTGATAGAAAAGAAAACATGAAAATCAAGTATCATATGTATTTACAGAAAGCATAGTATGTTTCAGGACTATTCTCTCTCTACCCACCCAAGGCTGACTTACTATCAAAGTAGAAAGCTCCACATTTCAGAGCTGGAACTTTAGGATTCACAATGAAGTTGTCTTCAAAACGCACATGCGAGTTACACCTGTAATGAGGACGTGATGCCTTTTACCTCACTTTGTGTATTTGATAGACACATAATGCTATAGGATCACACATTCAAATGAGAAGTATGAGACACCAGCTAACCACCAACCAGATGACTTGGCTAGTCATGCCAAAGAACGAATATTTGCCATTTTCAAATTGACACAATAATGTCAATAGTTTATTTTACACACACAAAACCTTTACTGGAACCTAAAAGGCACAAAACCGTAACAAGAAATAATCACAAATACTAAAATGACTGAGAAAGCAATCCAAAATACTGGTTCAACTGAATGGACACTGCAAGACAACAGGGGTTGATGTTGTATGTGAGATACATAAATTCTCACTGCAACACTGCAGGAAAAACAATGTGCTCTTGGACTGCAAGGAAAGGCCTTTTCCTACAGAAATTGACTTGGGATTGCAAAATAAAATAAAAATCTTCCTTTCAGTGCTGGGCATTTCTTTCCACTGGGTAGTGTCAAAATAGAGAGACATCAGAGCTAAGCAAGGAGATCTAGCAGCTCGAGTCTGATGAAAGACAGCAGAGACTGAATACCTATAGGAAAAGTAACGAAGACAATTGATCAGACCACAAAGAGCACAGTGAAGAACTGGCACACCACCCACCCCACCCTTCAAAAATCATTAGCATCCTTTTAGACTGTGATATTCAGTATACTTGTCTATTTGGTTTAATGTGGCACTGTATTTCACCTAATTGCAGCTGTCAGTTAAGTGTCTATTTTAAACCTGTAACCCAAGTGGTCTCTAAAAGTGGTGCAAACGGCGGCTTCCAGAAAATTCCACACTTGGCCTGTGAAAGTAGACTAAATGTAAAAGGACACAGCAGCAACAGCGGGGAAACAGACCGCTTGCCAAGCATATCCTTTGTAACCTCACCTTCTACCCCACCATGTATACAGCTGAACTTGTAACTATGCAGTCTAGAAGGAAGGAGTAAGCAGGGACTTCTCATATAGAAACACCAGTTTTTTGGGGAGATTAACTATGACACAACCACCCTCCAGGTTTGCCACTTAGAAAAATTAAAACTTTGCAATGGACTTCAAAAAGGAATTAAGAGAAATACAATGCAAGCACATCAGAAGCAGGCTCTGCGCTCAGCTCCGCTCCAATACATCAGGGCAGCTTCCCCTGCAGTGGACATGACTGCTTCAAGTTTTGGCAGCTAAGGATCCACTTCATTAACATATACTTCATTTTAAAAATAAGTCACCAAAGCGCTAATCCAATCATTAGGGGAACAGCACCCACTCATGATAAACCACAACTCTGGTTAAACTGTGGCACCACTTGCACAAAGCACTGCAAAAACATAATGGCCCCTTCTCCATTGCCAGCTACCCAAGGGCAGAGGGAAGGATGCCTAGATACAGCAAGGGACCTGCTGAGACCTGAAGCAAAAGGGAAGAGAGAGGAAAGGAAAAAAGATGAGCTCATGTGCAAAGTAACATAATCCATGGGATCAAATATGGGCCACTGGAAAAAGTGATGCTTGGAAATCACTAATAATCAGAGGAGACGAAGCACCACCGTCCTTCAGACCTGGGCCAGGTACTATATTAGCATGAAACTCAAGTAGTCCCTACCCAAAGAAACAGAGTCCAAAGAACCCACGATATTATGTTTCTCATAAATATCAATTGTATGTTCTGGAATAGCAAACCTAGCCAATGTTGTACACTCAGTCAGAAAGACGATATGGCTTTGTTTTGATTTCTTGAAAAGAGTATAAAAAAATTACTTTTTTAATTCATTTGGTTATTTCAAAATAGAGGACTGAAAGAAAATACTTAGAAGTTATTTCTTCATTCTTTTCACAGCTGCCACTTTTTGAAAGGGCATCAAATCCTAATTGTATCTGAAAAAGGGGGGGGGAAGCAAAACGGGGAGTTGATGTCAGAGCTAAGCTCTAGTCTTCTTCTATGTTAGTCTCCTGTAAAAGATACTACAGAATGCTACTCGTCATCCCTCAGATTGATTTTTAAGCCAAAAGAAAGATATGACTGTGACACTGTTCAGATTTGACAAGTGATTTTTGCACACAGACAGCAACTCACTTTGCTGTTTGCAGTGTATTTCCACAGAAGGGATTCCCAAGGTCTCTCTCACTTCTCCAGGTACAAAGTAAGCTACAAATCAATTAACTGACCAGCTGTCAAACCAGGGCCACAGCACAATGTAAAAAACCCAAGGCACAGACCATGATTAGAGGCAGAGACCCAAGCCTGGATGCATTCAAGTCAGTCTATTCTTTTACCTTTTTTATATAAGCAGTGAAGGAAGGTCTATTGCACAGTCTTGGATTCAAAGGACATGTTTTTCTACACTTACCTAAACTTTTAAAAAGATCTGCCACAAATTAACACATTAGTCCTTATTTATTTTCCTGTTCCTTATTGCTTCTAGTAGCAATTACACTTCCATGTAAGGAAAGATATACTTGAATAGATTATAGCGTCATGTAGTACCAGTAGACTGGAATACAGCAATCTATGCTGTATTTAAAAAATAAAAAGGAAGGGGGTGTGGAGGGAAGAAGTGAAGAATTAAAGACAGAAGTGGAAAAATAGTCAGACAAACTATCTGTTAGCACCTGGAAGAAAACAAGAAGTTGAATAACAGCTCACATGGACTTGTCATAAGCGATTAGTGTCCAAACAAGCTGAAGTACCTTCAGGACTGGATAACAAGCTTTGCAAATAGAGGAGAAACCACAGATGACATTTATCTTGACGTCAGTAAGTTTGGACACTGACACGCCCATTAACAAATGAAGGAGATATGGTCTAGACAAAAACAATACAGCAGGTAGCCTGCAAAACTGGAAAAATACACTGAGAAAGCAGTTATCAGTGGTTCCTTGTCAAAACAGAAGCATCAAACCAACTAGGTGCTGCAGAGCAATGGGATTACCACAGAGGCGTAAAACACAGACTAAGGAGTAAATGTGGGTTGCTCAGCCAAAAGAGACTACTGAAGGTGTTACATAAAAACAGCCTTCAAGTTCGTCAACAGCTGCCACTAAAGGCAGGGGAACCATCCATTTTCCATGTCCATGATACAGTTCTGATCTGCAGCAAGGAAGGTCTGTGCTAGGTAACAGAAAAGCCTTTAGACATCAAGGATAACGAAGCACTAGAATGGACTGCACAGGGAGGCTGTGGTGGTAGATAGGTTACACAAACACGTATCTGGAATATCATGGCTACACTCCACACCGTCTTCTAATGCAGGGCCAACAGAAGCCCCTCTAGCTCCATGTCTCTTCTCTCTGATAACTGGCAAACAGCTCATGTTCCTGAAGAAGCTTTATGAATGCATCTACCTTGCACCTGCATGGGTCAGATATATTTATACAAAACAATTCTGGAATGTGTGTCATTAGGTCAGGTCCCAGAGGGTGCAGATCAATACATAAACTCTACTAACATCAACAGACCTGCCCTCCAGGCAGCCAGAGCCATGACAAGCACACAGCCAGGCAGTAACAGCTGGGAGCACGTAGCCAAAGGTGCCATGCACTGAAAGCTCCCACTGCAGCCAGAGTGAGCGACTGGCTGCTGAAAACTCCTCCTGTGGGAATGATTTCTATGTGCCATTAATTACAGACAGGCAGACTAACTTTAAAATTTAACAACGTTTCTTCAAAGCATTCAGTTTCCTGGGTAACACTTGGAAGTCTGCTTCAACTATCCTGCAGCTAACCACTAACAGTAACAGCTCCTTAAAAGAGATGAGCCTTGTATTAAAGGAATTCATACCAGGATATTTGAAATGTGTAATAATACAAGTATAATGAGTTAATTCTCTGCGGTATTAATACCAAGTTCATGCTTAAAACAACACAGTAAATGACTGTAACTGACACTCCATCCCCTGGTCTTGAATTCCCCAGACTAGGATGCTATATTGTGCTTTCCCCTATTGGTGATTCATTATCTTGGGATTGCTTGTGATATTGCTTGAAAAGTTACATTCAGCATGAAGAGTGATGGCCAAGCTTTAGTAAAATTACTATGATACGCTTTTTTCTTTTTTCCCCCCTTAGTCTTTGGCATTATTTCATCCTAAACTTTGAACTTGCTGCTTTTGCTGATGTGCATTTCAAGTTTAAAGTGGAACAGTCCAATAGCTGAAGCCAAAAGTTTGACCTCCATTATAACTGCTGTAATCTTCTGGGAAAACATCCTCTTGACTCTAATTTCTCTTTTCAGACTTACCATGCTGCTGATGAGAACTAATAGTTATTAGGGCTGTAAGGCCAAGATTAATGTCTGGCCCTACAAAACAAAAACCTAACCCAAACCAAAAAAAAAACCGCACCAGTAGCACTGAGTGACACATGAAGTTTCTCCATTTCTCATGTATGATCACTTCCTAGATACGCATGCTGGACTAGCTCAGCCTCGACATGATGAACGCTATCACTGGAAGGAACATTTACGCTCACATGGAAGTCTCTGGTTTCATGCACACACACGCCTTCTGCAGTGTAACTGATTATACCATGGAGCATCATTATCTGACCTGTCAGTTTAGACGGGAAGGTCTCTAGGGCTGGAAAAGGTACCGTGAGATCAGTGGCATCTCACGCAACAGGGTCTTGATCTCTCACTGGGGCTCGAGCAACTACTGTAACACAAATATTACGGCATTCTTCACTTTGCCTCAATTGGATAGTGTTGTTAGATGGATGCAACGTGTTTCTATCAAGAAATATTTGGCCGCGCTTCTACTGGAGTGAAATGATCCCTGCAAATACATGGACAAATTGTGGTTGGCCCTTGGCTCCACACATCAGAAAACCTCTCTGTCAGCAGCTGCAATACGGGGTGAAAGTTGGCTGATGCACTAGCACGACCAGAATGGGAGCAAAGAAAAGGATCTCTGTTACAGGAGCTGTGGAGAGCCCTGACTCACTAAACATGGGCAGCTGGACTGTTCCTGCCTGTGGATGTTTTACCTAGTGCCTCTCAATAAGATGGGGAGAGGGAAGAAAAAGGAATATCCAGAGTGAACTTATTTCTCTGTTTAAATTTTTTCTGGCATAGAAGAACAGGACTGCTTTCAGATTGATTTTTTTTCTTTGGTGATATAAATAAAAGCTTGAAGTTCCTTGTAAAAAAATAATGAAAAAATAATAAACAACACAGAACAGCTGCCAATGTCCTTGATGGAAGAGTGCTCATGCCTACCTGCTTAGCTTAGCTGTCAGTACCCATGAGCAGTACCACTGCCTCATAGCGCTGAAGGTACCAGAAAGACTCTGAAGGAGCAATTGCCATTGGCACAGCACATGTGATGTATTTGCTTTTGATGGTATTGACCACTTTTAGCCAAGTCAGCCACCATCAATTTTTGCATCCAACCTGGAGGAGCATGAATTGCAGCAATCCAAACTAGAAGTTTATAAAGTTCATCTCACCATACTCAGTCTTTCATAAAAGCAGACAAAACAAAGCCTCTCCCATACATCAAATTGTTTCTTCCCCCTTGGAAAACCACATGGGAGGGTGGGAGAAGTTTCATCGTGACACTGAGCCTTCATTCTGCTTTGAGGTTTCCCATCACTGCTGATGCAACAGTAGCAACAGCTCCTTAGATGAGTTAACTTTTGTCACCAGTGTTTAAGTCAAGCCAAGAACCCCTCATGATTTGCTGACTTCACTTAAGGTGCACGGTAAAAGCTGAACCAGTACCAATATTGAAAAATGTATCATTTATGAAGGTGGTGGTGAGAAAATCCATGGCGTCTCCAGGTATCTCTGGAATGCCTTAGGACAATGCTAAGAGAAAACTGACAGATTTAGGCATAACACACTTGGAGGCAAGTTAACAGAAAGCCTTCTCCATGAGAGTTATTTTCACACTGGGACCTCTTCTGAAACATGCCTGTGATGAAAGAGGATAGATGCTTCCAAACTTCTTCTTGGAGGCTTAGAAAAGGTCTTCTCCCTTGTGTATTTCTGATAAAGGGCCCAACAGTGGAGACTGAGGAATTAAACTTAGTCAGTTTCTACCAGGAAATCTGCGAAATTCCATTTCACAGAATACTGCACAAAGTAAAGCACTGGAAGTGCTGCTGACAGCAGCTTGTCTGCAGGTCCTCAAAGCCCTAATGCAGTGCTGCTAAAACTACCCAACACTTCACCTCAGCAACGGGGCTCAGGTACTCTGCAATGCTGAGGGCTCCAAAACCAAACCCACAAATCCAAAAGTCCACAGAAATTTGAAAAAGAAGAAAAAAAAAAAACCCAAACCCAACCACAAAAACCTCAAAAAGTGATGCAGAAATCAGGATATTTCACGTGCGTTCAACCCTAAATACGTTAAACACAACGGAACAGGACAAATCATCGACCTAGGTCCTGTTCTTAACAGAAGAATCATATGTGGCTGGTTAAACAAAAAGGGTATTAAACATCCATGGATGCTTGCACAGGGTGATAGTGACAGTGGCCAGAGCACCCATCTTCCCTTACTGGCTACTGAAAATTGCACCCAGAGAAGTTTGCACGGGTTTGTCCAGCTCAGATCCGTATTTTTAACCTATCGCTATTTATAAGCACAAGTTGCTTTCCCCTGCTTCTTTTTTTAATTTTTTTTTTTTTTTTTAACAAGCGGGCCTCACTGCTCAGCTAGTCTAACTGGAAGATTTAAAAGCGGTCAGGAAATTTCAGGACTGCCTTGCAGAGAGTGGAGGAGATGAAAGAGAGTCCCACGGCACAGGCTCCATTCCTCTCGCCCCACCTCTGCCAGGAAGCGCTCCTGTTCCCCTGGCAAGCGGCGCAGCTGGCTGCCTTCTGCTCAGCCAAGGGTCCAGAGAACAGCCTTTCCTTCCAAACTATTCCCTGGCTGGAGGAGGAAATGAAAGCAAGTCGTTTTCAAGAAAAGCAAGTTGGATTGTCCAACCCTTTCACTCTGGGGAGGGGAAAGGAAAAAAAAAAAGAAAAAGAAATTATACAAGAAGTAAAAGTGTAACAGAGAATAAAAGGCAGAAGAAAACCGTAGTTTTTTGTGTTGCAGAGAAGTTAAGATTAACAGACTCAAAGCACAGGCAACACATGTTTAAAGGATTAAGATAAAGACAGTGGGTAATAGATGAATGCTAGAGACAGAGGGAAGTGTAAGTTTTTAACCACATTAAACTCGTGGAACCTTTCCTGTTTCATTAAAATTATTTACACACCGGTTCAGTGTAAATCTGGATAGAAGACTGTAAACCTCTCTTAGGGAAAACTCTCCAGCCAGCAGAAGCTCGTGCCACTAGCTGCCTGGATGCAGGGAACGCACACATGCCTGCATATGGGGAGGTAGGTGCTCAGCTTTCAAGTCCTTCCTCTACTTTTCACCCCAATTGGCCCTGGAAGCTCAGTTCTGAAGATTCCAAACACACTTCACAGACTGCATAGGAAATGTGGCTGCTCAGCGAGCTCAGAGACTACTACGGGGATGGGCACGGAAGGCTTAGTTGTTGCAGAACAAACAGGACAGTGTAAAACCCTGGAGGAGCTCATCTGCAGAGGTTCAAGTATAAGTAGCCCCAAACCATGCTATCAAATCATGGCTATCAGAGAGAAGATTAATGTTGAATATCTGTTCATTTTCTTACAAAAGTAACTTGTCAAAAACACATGGTTCCCTGAAGATACTTGCAAGAGCTAGCTCCAGCTCAGTGTTAAGAGGATGGACTCAATGAGAGTACCAAAGTACAGATACTCCTAATTCCAAGGTCCTTTTAACTAAGTCCTAATTACTAGGATGAGTTATGATTCATTGTGCTTTCTATGCTATTTTTAACACAAGTGAAAATTCTTTATAGATTAAGGACTCAGAGCTCTGAGTGGGGTAGAAGCACACTTCCACCAACTACTTTGCACCACAGAGTCACCAGTAACTTGGAGGTGTCCCATGTCTTGTGCTATTAAACCTGGAAAAGAAAACCCAAAATGTTATTTGTCTTCCCATATTACAGTTTCTGGCAACAGAACTAACCTCACAACTGGAGTGTCTGGCCCCATGCTTCTCTGAGGGAAGAGCTGGCCAACTGTATGAGCACTAGATACTCACACATCACCACCTACTCCCTCTGTAGTTAGGAGCTGTGGGTGGTGCCACTCCCACCAGCATGAGGGTGACCAACTCCATCAGGCCACAGCTTTCTGTCTGGTTCCTAACTGAGATATGGTAACTCTCTGATACGCTGCTTTCTAGAGGTCCCTTATTTTAGGTCCCCTGGCACTTCAACAACTAAGCACCTTCAAGAAGCCAGATGTAGGTACTGGTTTACTCTGAAGATGGAACTGAAGTGCTGTGGTTATCCAGATGTGGCAGGAAAGATTCATAGCTTAGGTGATCACCTCACATTCTACACAAAATCGAGATGTGCCAAAGAGCTACACACATTCAGGTTTTGTGTTATGAAGGAGAGAGTCATACAAAGATGAATACAAAGATGAGCTGAAATCAGTTAGACAGAAAACCAGAAAGGATAATGAACATACACTTAGCTTGCTGGACAGGTAGAAATGACACAGTTCCACAATCAACAAATAAAACCACTCAGGTCAGAAAACCAAATGCAACCATAAGAAGATAAAGTTAAAACCAGCAAATATATATTACAAACAAAAGTAACAGCTGCTGAGAACTACTATACATCCAAATATAAGAAATGCAGATAACAGATGAGGAAAATCAAACAGGCATACCAGCTTAATGGCCAAGAAACTTAAAGATGAGATTTACTTAAGTCCTAAGGAAGCTTAACAGTGATATTCATCCACAAGAAGATAAAAACTGTTGAAATAATAATACTGAAATATGAAATATACTTCTGAAGAGAAAGCCAGGCAATCATAAAACCAAAAATAATCTTTTCCTTCTATTTCATCAGCAACTCAGAACATCTTAAAACAGTATTACAATCAGACACTGTAAAACAAGTAAGACCAGGTAACTTGCATCAAGACTTTTTAAAGAGCTCCCCAAAGAACTATCTAATTTACCAGCACTGGCTTTGAATAAATCCCAAACACTGGAAAATATCTTAAGGACTTGAGGCAGAATGTCTGTGCTGATATACAGTGCCTAAACAGGCCAGTTCATGCTCTCTCACATATACAGGCAGTCTTAGAGTGATCCCAGGAAAAAGTCTGCGAAGTGCGGGAACGAGAATAAACTCAGAGGACCTAAAGGAGCATAACCAATATCAGATCCAGATAAACAGATCCCACTGATCTTAGTGAACGAGACTAGTAGTCCCCTAGTAGTCCTGCTGGTAAAAGAACTGTTTTAACATCATGTACTTGGGTAGCTGCGAGACATTTAAGCTGGTGCTACATAATGATTCCATTAGGGAGCAGGAACAACGGGGACACCAACACAGCCACACTTTTCAAATCAAAGCTTCATGTTTTTATGAGACTCAAAATACAATGGTAGACAGGAAACCATTACTGAGGGACAAGCTTCTAGCAAGGTCCCATAAGGCTCGTTTTACTGTACTCTACTATCTAATACTTTAATCCATCATGTTGGAAGGAAACGAAACCATTATTAACCAAATGCAGATGAAATAATGCTGTGGATGTGACAAATAATGAAGAAGATGCATCATAACACAGTGACTTATCAAGATGTAAGTGTCAGTAGAACCAATACGAAAGTGCAACTCCAGGACAGAGAAACTAAGCCATACTTAGAGAGCATGGGGCTCCATCCTGAAAGGTAACAACTCTGAAAAGGATTTAGGGTGGAGGGGATAATTACTCAAGTACGAATTGTCACTTCTCCTTGTACAGCTCCTGGCAAAGTTACTGCCAAAATTAGCTGCATAAACTGTGTAAAACTGAACTAGAGCAGAGTCTGCCACGTGCATGCACTTGGTAACGGCACGGCCACTGCTGAAATACAGCGTCCAATACAGTTGTCCACAATCTCAGCAGTATATCAATAAAGCAAAAGAGTTTCTGAGAGAAACCGCAAGAAGAGCTGAAAAGGCTGGGAAGTATCTCAAGGAGCACAGCACATTAAAAAGAGCTGTGCCTCACTCACAGTCTGTAGGTCTGAAACATGTTCAAAGTCCAGCAAAAGCAGCCCATGCTGAGCTGCTGGCTACCTCACTGCAGGGTCTTCCAGCAGCCACACCAGCTTGCTCCCAGTCACATCAGTTCCTGTCTGCAAAACTTCCTTCTCCTGCAGGTGCCTACACAACGCCCACAAATTTGGTAACACGTCTTCCAAACAGCAAGTGAAGGTTTAAACCAGACTCAAATGCCAGAACTGGAACCTAAACAACTTAAAACACAAAGATGCTTGTTTCTAGTGAATGTAATTTAATGCTAGAATCATGGTGTGAACGCTCAAAAAGGAATTACTTCAGCAAAACTCAATGGCCTGGAAAATTCAGGTAGGAATACCAGAAGACCATCATGATGACTTCCACCTTTTTTAATCTGTAAATTCTACCATAACCTAAAGCCTCCTAGAGCAATGTCAGCCTCGTGCTTCCTAAAGTATCATATGATATCAATTAGTCATTAGCTACGAGTGCGAACAGACCTGGAACATCATACCCTGAAAGGAACATCTCCCTGCTGAGATGCGTATCTCCTTCAGTTGTAAGGGAAGATTCATGGTCAATCAGAAAGCTTCTTGCAGGTCTGTCATCATTACATTATGCCACTTCATTGTCTGGGATATTGTAATATTGCCTTTAGAACCAAGCCCTTTAGTTTCATATCTCACACTGAATAGCCTGGGATCAAATCTCATCCCAACAGGACACAGGAAGTACCACCAGATAAAACCAGTACCACCAGTACCCCAAGTTGTGGGGTTCTATTTAAACAAAACCAAAACAACCTGTGGTGGATGTAGGTTCCACCCAGGCTATGTCAAGTGTATAGTAGTAGTACAAACATGATTCAAAACAGCCTTCAGGACATTTCTAATCAGGAAAGCCCATTTACCTGACCCAGGCTTCATCGGAATAAAAGGCAGGGATTCTCAAAGGCTTCAAAGGAACCAACAGGAGTGAAATTTCTAACTCCTTTAGGTGCTGCTTAAAACCCTGGCCGCAATGACTGTTCTGCTTGCCTAAACAACCAGTGCACAGACTCCAGTTTCAACGCCACAAGGAAAAAATCTGGACTGGCTTTACTGACTCAAATTAAATTGCTCCAACTTTTCATCCATGCACAAAAACTACCTCAAAAGTTAACTTGTTATTTCACGAGCCACTTTGAGACATATCAAGTCAGAGAGGCTTTATGTAAAGCCACATGCACCTTCATGCTATAAGCACAGCTTCTGCTGCCGAACTACTCGGCTTTCCAGCCTGTAAACTCGGCATATATCATGCAGCAAATTAACTTTAAGAAGTTGTTCTCCCAGCTCCAGCTCTCTCCAGAACTGACTTTTAAGATTTTATTGATAATATAAAAACACCTTGTTGGCTTAGCCCTGACCTTTCTTTACAGTCCACTGCACAGGGATTTGCCACATTCTTATTCACAGCCTTTAGATTCTTCCCTGCTCTGGGCGCGGAGGTCTGATTTTGCGTGTTTATAAAAAGCCTCTGGATGTCGAGTGATGAGCTTCTAGACAAAAACTCGCTGTAGGGAGGATGATAGAGATATATTATGGCATGTTTATTTGCCAAGACCTTTGCAGTCAGATGGTCATTTATTTTAGAGGGGGAGGTGTGGAATACCTAAGAAGTATGGGACATGAACTCATGCCTCCTCTGCATTCTGCAGTTCTTGCCATATTGCTGCCATATGCCGTTCCCAGATGACATCTGCCATCAAATGCTTCTATCAATAAGCTACTAAGGTGCTTATTTTTAAAAGCAATTTTTTTTTTTCTTTTTGCAAGGCCTTACGCATCTCCAGTGGCAACTCAATAAAAGGGAAATCGACACGTTACCATAATACATCCCAATATATCTTTAAGATGTGGCCGTTCCCTGAAACAAAGGAATGGCACTTAATACCTGATCCAAAGACTTTTGCAGTCAATGGAAAGACTTCCAGTGTTTCCAGCAGGCTTTGGACCAGCGCCCTTAATCTGCGGAACATACTCTCAAAAGGCAGAAGAAAGGAAAGGTTTGGCCATATCACATGTATAGCTGGCCTTGTGGCAAGTGTGCATGAGGCAGATTCCTTTCCAGACTCTACCTCAACAAATATACTTTCAGCCAGATAAAATTAAGTCTCCCAATAAAGTGGGTAAATAATAGGACTCCAACTTGGAAGGAGGTAAGTTCCTCCAGACACACGATATTGTTGTAACTCAGTCTCTGGCCACCTTTATAAAGATGTCTTTTTCTAGATCCTTTTGAGGCTCTTTCCTTCTCTGATCAGCAAGGAGAATGTGAAATTTCCAAATACATGGCTCCTAGCATCAGGCAGAAATGCAAGCTGGGATGAGAGAATCCGGATTCAAAGAGGGAGAGAAAGCTCAGACTCCCAACAATCTATTACGGGTCCATCCACACTGGGACGAAGCCACTCACTCAGCTCCCTTGTTTTCCAAACTGTATATCCTGGCAGAGAGCCTCTCAGTTCCTATCACACCACCAGATCAGAACAGCAGATTTATTTTTAAGAAAGCTGGAACTTGTTCCTCACTCACATACCTAGATGTATGTATGTCTGCTGCAATAGCCTGCCATTATACACTCGGTAAACACACAAGCAGCACAACAAATGAAAAGTACAGACATCTTTCAGCGTCCCTCTATGTTGAAATGTGGCTACTTCACTTCCAAAACGTGCATCAGGAAAAATTTAAGCACAGAGCAGTGATTGGCACAAGACATACACAGCCCTTACTCTGCCAGGGAGGCCCAGAGCCAACTACAACAGCCAAGAAAACTGGGCTGGATCTCTCAGACATTGGGCGAGAATGAGAACACCAAGGATCTGCATGGATTCAACACATCTCCAGGCAGTTTTAAACATCCTATCATACTGGAGAATACAAAATATCATTTATCCTTCCCTGAGGGTAAACATCCCCTATACAGCCTGCAGGCATTTGGGTGAAAAAATGAACTGCCAGCACTGCATCTGTCAGTGGACCTGACCCTGGTATCCATGAATTTTGCTTACTAGGTACTCCTTAAGTCCTCTGTTTTGGTATTATCCAGTCAACTGGATTGATTCCTGCATCGAACCTTTGAACTGCGAAAGCCAGAAGCTGTGATGCAAAAGGCAGACCACCATCACGTTGACAGGGGAGCGGAGCTTTGCCAACCTGGGCCACCCTTGGGAACAAGCAGAAGTGGGGAAGAAGCAGCAACCTGCCAGAGGCTCTGGTGCACGCTGGACCATGCTGTGGCTGCCAGCCACATCTACCATTACTTAAACCCTCCGGTGCATCTGAAGATGGTAAATTTGCTGCATTGCTTTTACACATAACTTGGAAGATGGGAAGTTCTGCAGGTGTTCTTCTTCCTAGCCTACATCTTGGCAGTCCTGGAGAAGCCCTTCATGACTGTATGCCCAAAGCCCCCCAAAAGTAATTTTATAAATACTGGACAATGCCCATTTGAATAAGCAAGGACTATTACTCTCTGTTCAATCTGGGGTATTGGAGAGAGAGCATCTGTAAACACAGCTGTGGGTTCAGGATTAATAAGTATTATTGCACAGAAGCCTTCATCTTCGTCAAGTATGGGACTGCTTGGTACGCTCTGACCACTTCAAAAGAGTCAGTGCTGCTAAGATGTATTCATTTTTTCAGCCTCCGGAGTACAAAGTCCACCCACAGGGCGGGGGTTTTTTTTGTGGGTTAGTTTTCTTTTTCTACCCCAAGGAATGAAAACCAACATGTTCTGATCCCTATCTTTCAATCATCACTCCGGTTAAGATAAGTTACCATCACGATTTCAGCTGAGCTAGCTGCTGAATTGCAAATGTTATACGTAAACAAAAACAAGTATGAGAAGGAGCTTCGGCAGGCTTCACTCGCCTTTTAAAATTCAAGGCAGGGGTTTAAACGAGATGAAGCCAGGGAAAACACTGGATACTAACACCAGCCAAACAGGGAAAAATAACGAAGTTGTAAGCCTGAAAAACTGAAATGGAAAGAATGACAGATTTACTGCTGCATTTGATGCACATAACCAGTGATGGACTCTCCCCAGGAAGTGTTGAAATTACCATCACTGAAATGAATCCAGAAGCTAAAAAATTAAATTATCTTTCCCAGAACATTCCAATTTGGGCTTTGGCAACAACAGATGTTTTAATGCTCTTAAAGATATGCACGCGCGTGTGCGCGCATGCACACACGCACACACGTACTTAAGTACAGTATCCTCTTTCACCCAAGACCTCCCTCTTAGTTTTCACAAAGTCAGGCTGAACTTATGGTCATTCTGCAAAGTCTTTTCTTCAAAGTCCCTGCTCAAATGCACAACTGTCAGATTAAGCAACCCATAAGGAGTCTTACAGCAGCTCCAAGCTATGAATGAATGGTTATTTGTGAACTCGCCTGTCAAGACAGATGCAGTATTTGTCAGTGCAGCGTGGGTTAGATATGGTGGGAAGGAGCCAAACAAAGTGAAAGGTCAGGATCACAACATTTCCCTTTTCCCTCCTGCCCTCAGCCTGCCTAAAATGACGCCACAGCTTTTGCTGAAGTGCCATAAAGTAGACTATTTTCATGGAACCTACCATGCTTATTTGAAAAGCAATATTCACACAAGGTAACTTTTTTTTTTTTAAAAAAAAAAGGGGAGGAACAGAAACACTTTGGTGCAAGAAAGCTACAACAGATGGACAAATCCAAGACTGAAAAACAACACATCTTTAGAGATGTGGTGAAACTTGAATCAAGACTAGTCTATGGAAGTTGAAATGCATTGCATTGTTTTTCTTGTATTAGAATGTAGTATTACAAGGTTTGTGGGTTAATTCACGTTGGAAGAGACATCTGGACCAACCTCCAGCCCAAAGCAGGGTCAGCTGTGAGGTCAACTTGTCATTTATTTTATGCAATTATATGTCAATGAGCATCGTGAATGAAATTAAAAGGAAACCTCACACATCATCCAAGTTAAAGCCTGAATGGGGGAGAGATGCCCTCAGAGACAGTCACAGCCATAAATCTGCTGCAGGGATGCCTGTGAGGCTGAACACCTTCTGGGAACCAAACGTGGATGCCAGAGAACCCAAAAAGCAACAAATGATGTATTTAAATGGAGCCCATCTTTTCACAATGGATGAGCAGTCTCTCTGTGCTTCTCTCTAAACTCATCCCACCTGACATCCTCCGCAAGGAGCTTTCCAAGTAGGAGCTCTCCCTTTGGAAACCCCTGCTTGGTTAGAGAATGCTATGCTACCCAAAGAGGCACCTTCTTTATTGCGGACCAACTTGCAGAGCACCAAAAACATGCTCACCAGACAGGTCTAACGAAGCCAGGTCTAGCACTTCATTTCTCCAGAGCCGATGCTGTGCCATTTGAGCTAGGAGAACCACAGTACTAAACAGGCTCATGAGTCACTCATAAATTCAAAAACAACTGGTCACACTGGAGAGGGAAAAAACACAACCCTTCACCCCAAGTTTTTTGGGGTTTTTTTCAAGTCCTCATCCTCCTGTCACAGACAAATCTTGGAGTTTCTCCTCTGTACCTTGTAGTTACATGTCTTGTACAGTTGTGTGCCCTGCTGCAATCACTTAACAGCACCAAGGACATGCATGGGGGATCTGCTTTGAGAAGAAACATAGCTGCTTCAGATAGACTACTACAAGAAGCCAACCAACAGTGATGCTGGAGCCAGGCACCTACCATCACACACAAAAAGGGAAACAAGCAATGGTCTGTGGTTGAAGGCAGGATGCAAACTTTCCCTAAAGAAATGACCAAAACAAACCCTTTAGTCTAAACAAGTCAGCAGAAACATCCGTAACACAATATTACATAAATAATACCTGGGCAGTGTATCATCCTCAAGCTAGAAACTGCCTGCCTGGAAGCATGCAGCATGTGGCTTCACAACAGGAAGGGAAATATTTGTGTGTCTTCACTTGCGACTCACTTTGTCACTATATCCTGGGGCTCCTCTCTTCATCTGTGTTACAGGAGCAGCCTAGCACAGACACCACGGAAGCAACAGAAGCCAGCTGGCCGACGGGGTCAAACTTCCTTGGGATCACAGGAGTGCTGAAGAGCCTCTTCTTTCCTCTCTAAAAGAATGCCGTAAACCATTTCCTTCACACTGGGCTCCGATGCCCGAATGACAGATTTCGGTACAGCAGGAGAGATTGGAGCTGTCTGGATTCGTTCATCCCTGCAAATGTGCCATAAACTGGGCCCCAATTCAGGAAGCTAATTAGGCATACACAGAGCCTTATCGTTAAGGAGTCCATTCATGTGTGCGACGCTCTGTGCGTGTTTCAGCACTGTGCTGAAGAAGCTCACAGATGACAACAGCCAGGAGCCCTCATTCATCTTTTTGCTCAGCTCTGGTGCCGGCAGGAATTTCCAACTGACAGCAAAGTGCTGGAAGGAGTAACTTCAAAGTAACACAGACACCCTGATGACCACTACTGTTCTGACGCAGTGCGCCAGGGCTGAGTCTGGCTAAAACCTGCAGGTAATGAAGATGATGCTCCACTCTCTTCACACACTCTCACCTACTCATATCCAGTCCTGCAATTAAGCTGAGCCAGCAACAGTGGCATACACTCTGGGAAGTCCCAGCAGATCTTCAAGCAAAAGACAGCAGCACATTTCCAGATAGGTCCCTGAGACTGTGAAACATTTATGCTGCCAGTGGGCTGGGGGGTGGGGAGCAACAGGGGCAGTGATGCACATCTAACCTTTCCACTTGACAAATTGGAATGAAAGTGCCTCTTTCAAACAGCCACTGGAGATGAACTGAAAGAGGGTAACAGAAAGGACTGGGGAACACAGTCCTATGATTTTGAACGTCTTCCAAACTGGTAGCGTTCAGTGGGGGATCCTGTGTCTTCTGCTTTTCTGTAGACTTCATCCACTTTAAGAAACACAGGAACCATGTACCATGCCAGACCAGCTTGCGGACACGCCCCTCCCCCAGTTCAGCACCCTGCTTCAACAAGTCGCTGGTGATTCAGAAGGCAGGAAGGAAAACGTCCACCCTACCATCTGCTCCATATGAATGGGAGTAGAAGAGTGCTGTCTTTGATTTCAGCCACCCTGGTTTAGCACACAAGAGCATGTTATTTTAGTATCACTCTTAGTATGTAGAAGACTCCTGTCTGGAAAATTGCCTTGCCCCTTTTTAAAGTCAGTTGCAGCTTCCTGTTGGTTTGTTTTGGTTTTTTTCCATCACCCCCTAGGAAGACTGCAGTAAGGGCCATTCACAAACAAGGAGCAAGGAACCATTCCTCCCACATCTCTCCTTGGGGAAACCGTTGTGTTGGTTCAGCTCCTCTCCACAAACCAGTGCGTAAGCTTGCCAAATGCCTCTACACGAGATGCTCCAGAGCATGACCACAGGGCCAGCATAGCTAGAAGGTTTTAAAATAAGGTATTCCTCCTGAGACTGTTTCCATATCATTAACAACATAGGAAATCCTGAAAGATTAAGTTCTGTGTTCTGCTAAATGCAAACACACGTGAGTCGCACAGCCATAGCTATTAACATCGTGGTAATGATGCAGTCAGTGCCGGAAGACACGGAGCACGGCTGCTCCTGCGCGAGTCATTCTGGTACCCTGAAGACAAGGAGCCCACGTATGTGTAATTTCTGGTAAATCAAGTCCTTGTTGATAAAACAGAAGTATGTCACTGTGCCCAGCCAGTTTATAATGTTGTCTTTCATGAGGAGAACATTCAGCAGAATGACGGTCCACGTAAAGCAACATTCCTGGTACAGAGCTCCTGAGAAGCCTAAATCCTACCACACAGCTCAGGCTGGGACTTGTGGAGGCCCCTTTGAGCTAAAGTAGTTTAAAATCCACACAAAACCAGGAGCAAACCCAGAAGAACTGTGATTTCTGAGTCTACCGAGTACTTGCAGATTTATCTCCAAGGACGCAGAAAGCTTAAGAATTTAGCCCGCATGAGCCTTCAGCCATCAGCACCGACCAGCTCACTGACTGTGACAAAAATTGCCACGAATGATGATGACAGACTTGGGCCCCAGCCCCCACACACGTGCTGCCTGGTTTTCTGGAGCATTCCAGTTACATATTAGTACTAGAATTCACAACCCATAACTGTGTTGGCATTACATTTCCATTCATTGTCAGTGCAATGGCAGTTATCACTCAGCCTCAAATCAGAAACTAGCTTAAGTATCAGATCCCAGACAATGAGTGAATTACTGATAAACAGTAAACTTCTCATGTGATTCATTTTCCACAGAAATCGGTGTCAAGCATGTACTCAGGTAACTGTCTAGACATAAAAACCTACAGGAACTCACTCACGTTGTACTCAGTTTCCATACCCCACCTCCCTCTTTAAACTGCTCTGTAAAACAACTCAATTCCCATCTGACAATCAGACTTGGGAGAGACTCAAACCTGCAGCATCAAATCCATGCTGTCACGAGCACAACACAGGCAGGCATGCTTCACAGACAAAAGCTTTTTTGGTTTTTCCAAACCTCTCTGTAGTATTTTTTTCTGCTACTACTTTTCATGCCTGTTGTTTTGGGGTCTGGCCAGTCCCTGACTTGCCGAATTTCCACAGATACTCTGACTAGATGCATCTTTAACCTCAAGTGGACTGTCAAGCCAGATGCCAGATGCCCCCTTACTTCCTCAGCGCAAACTATCAGTAAACCTTAGCATAACTTTACTTTGAGCCCTAAACTAACAGCATGTGAAAAGATTAATATGAATAAATTCAAAACTAATCAGATCCCTTCTTTAAATGTTGACACAGTATTATTTATATCCCATAAATACCTTCTTGACTAAAATTCATCCCAGGAGATTGGCATCTTGCCAGTTCTATTCATATTTACTGTATTTATACAGTACAGTTGGCCAAGGATAATATTTAAGACAAAATATGCCTTAGGGCATATACAATATCTCTTATAGTTTTCCTTTTAAATCTCCTCATTGCTAAAAATATTTAGTCTGAACTTTACAAAATGCCCCGCAAAGACCTATCAGCGATCTGTAGTGATATATTGCTGACTACGAGTATAATTAGAGCATATTTGTAATACTTGGGTTGTAGTCAGTTACTGAACGCTAACAACTTGTGGTAAAAAACGAACCACTGATCTTTCCCATGCCTTCCTTCCAGCAGCTTTTGACCTCCAGTGCATTCACACTGGTTCCCTTCTCCCTCCTGCCTCCCTCCGATGCAGCAGAAAGCGTAGAGTTAAAAAAAAATTCACTCCAAGACGTATCAGAGAAAGCACCCGCGGTCGCCAGACCTGCGCTTTCAATTTCTTCCTTTAAAATATGGTGGAGCGATTTCTTCCTCTCTGTCTTTTTTGGAAAGGTTCGCTCCGTCCAGCATAACTAGAGAGCAGTGGAAAAACAGTTAACCTACTTACTCTGATGTTAGCGACAGCGCTCGCACAGTAGTACGGGATCTGCTGCTAACCGGCCCTCCGATCCCAAACATCTGATGCACTCTGTTGGTAGATACCTGCAATCTCCTTCGCTCTTCCACAACCCTCTACTGATACTTCAGTGCAAAGCTGGCCTCTGACAGCATTTTAAAAACAGACCCTCCTTTGTCAGCACCATCCAAGTCACACGCACCGGGCATTTTAACTCTCTGCAAAGTACGTGGCTGCATTTTGGGCTACCAGCTCTCTGCAGTTTGCCCACGCGAGGGAAAAGGGCAGGCATGCTCAGGACGGATGCAGTTTACGATTCTCAGAGACTCTTCCGTCACAGGGTCAACCCCACAAGCCAAGGCATTGCTACCGGTCTTCCTAACCTCTGCCCGTAGGTGCTGGCTCCTCTGCCCAGGGCATGACCTGATGGGTCTCCTAACAAAGTGCTGACTTGCCTCAAAAACACCAGCCAAGCACTGCAGCGTGGTTTCTGTCCTCACCACTGCTGCGAATTGCACTGAACCCCTTTGCACATACCCACCTGGCTTCAAATATACTTTAAAAAAAAGTATTTCTTCCCAGAGGGTAACAAGGGTGGAGTGTATTTATCGTGGCTATTACAGATGGTGCCATAATTACGATAATAAAATGGCTCTGCCTGCCAGGATGTCCTGTACCTGATGCTGTCATTTAGGAAGAAAGGAAGAAAGGGAGGCAGCTGCACCGAGCGTGGGGTTCAGATACCTTGGCTGGCATCCTAGGACTATCACATGCAAGACAGAGCAAGCCCCAAAGCTACAACTTGCTAAACTAAAAATAAATAAGAGGAAAATGGAATTAGAAACTCTAGGATAAAGTTACCAAGATGGCTGCATTATCTATTTAAGCAAGAGGTATGCGCTTTTCAAAAACAGGCAGAAAGTATATAGGGCATCAAGTGGCGGGGGAGGGAAGCGAGCAAAAAGGGAGCTAAATGAGAGGAGTAGGGACTAGGTTTTGGATAGTTATTTTCTGCTTCTGGTATTTCACTTTCCTCAGTATGATGATGATCTAGATTCTTTTAAGGGAGTGCACCGCTGTTTCTTTCCTTTTTTTTCTACACACTTAAACTTCACTACCAAAACAAGAAGGCATTTCACTGTGATTATTAATCATTCTAAGTGGATTTGGTCCTCACAGAGTGTTAGGACTTTTTTTTTTTTAATGTGCAAAACGTGGCGTGGATCGCCAGAAGGTCGTTAAATCCAGCAAAAGGCAGGCGGGCTGAGACAGGTTCCAAGAACCCAGGCTACCCAGAAAGGGAAACTTTTTCTGTACCTGAAATGAAAGCGCCCATGAACAGAAAGGGAAGGCTAGTTAAAGTGGGAAGAGGAGGGAGGACGTCTGTGCGTCCGTCCGGTCTGTGCACCGATCTGGGTGGCGGTCTGTGGGACAATGCTCTGCTGGGTCCCAGGCAGAAGAGGAACCAGTGAGACTTTTTTTTTTTCTTTTTCTTTTCCTGAAGACCTCCTTTTCTTTTCAGTTATGGTGAGATGGAAACACTTGCCCAATCCACACACTCCAAGGGAATGAACAGCAGTGTAAAGCTATCAGCTTTTTGGAGGCTGCACATGGGGCTGTGGGCGAGCTATACCCTAGTGCTGGGGGGCGCAGTACCCTGGGCAGGGGGAGCTTTGCTCAGGTACACGGAGGTGGAAAGCAGAGGCACCTTTAGGGACTCCAGGGTGACTTCAAAGGGGGTCAGACTCCCCGCAAGTCCAAGGGACAGCTGACAGCCCTCTGTCCCCCAACCCTCCCAGGCATGTGCACCCCACAGCCTAAATAAACCAAACCCTAGAAGCCACCACCTAAGAGATGCTGCGGATAAGAGCAAACCGAGCAAAGGCGGCAGATTATGATGCATGGGGCTGGTATTTGAAGGTGCTGGGCTCTGCCAAGCCTCAGGAGCGAAATTACACACGCATGCACAAACAGAGAGGACTTACTTTCGGGGTAAAAAGGCTGCATGTCTATTTTGTAAACTTCTTTGGCATAATACTCCTCGTCGCTCCTCTCCCTTTCGCAGGTGGCGGCTCTGTGGTTGGCTTTCTCTTGCAGCAGGTCCCTGGTGCTGTTGTAGATGGAGATGACCTCCGGAGGCACCTCCTCGGGTTCGGGGTACTCGTCCGGGGGGCTTGTGAGCTTCAGTTTGCTCAAGATCTGCCCCCGGATCGCCTCGATCCTCTTGCGCATAAACTGATCCATGTCGAGGGTGCTGCAGGTAGACAGGCTGAAAGCCACGGTGGCCAGATCCACGGTGAGAAACACGCTCAGGAGATAGCAGTGCATTTTAAGTGTTTAAATACAGCGCCCCCCAAAAAAAGAGTGACTTTAACAACGAACGGCAACAGCGAGGTGGGGGTGGGGGGGGAAATATTAAAAAATTACCCGGGGGATGTGTGCAAACAAAGGGAAGACCTGCAGAAAAAATGCAGTTAAAAACCGGACTGCAAGGGCGACTTGCAATCGAGAAGCGCACGGGAGGCGTCAGTGATCAAAAAATACCAATAATTAAAAAAAAAAAAAAAGAGGCAGCAAATAGCTCCGAGTAGATAAAATTCGGGGCCAGAGTGAGCGGGGCAGCAAAAAGAAGGGGGAGGAAAAAAAAACCCAGTCCCGAAGAGATAAACAAACCCGCGAATCAAGTAAATGGACGAGAGACCGTTCCCAGCGCGGCGGCGGAGCGGGCTGCGGAGCGAAAATTGAAGGGGGAAAAAAAAAAAGAAAGGAAAAAAAGGAGGGGGGAACGCAGCCGCGATGGGTATTAAAGGGCGCTGCCGCGGCCGGCGGGCGAGAGGGTGCCGGCGCGGCGCTGAGCTCCGCCGTGCGCCCGCGGCGCCCGGCGGCTCCCGGCGGGCAGCGGCACCGCCCCGCGCCCGGCGGCGCTCAGCCCCCGCGGCGGCGCCGGCAGAGGCGCGCACGTGTGCGCCCGGCTGCGCCGAGCCCCGGCCCCCGCGGCCGGGCGGAGCGGCTGGCGGCGGCTCGGCCCCGCGGCGGCGGCGGTCGCAACGATCCTCCGTCCGGCCGCGTCCCGCAGGCTGCTGCGTGCGCCCCGCGCTGCATGCACCGACCGACCCACCCCCGCCCGGGCCGCTGCGCGCCGCAGAGCTGCTGCTGCTTTTTTTTTTTCTTTCTTTTTTTTTTTTCTTCAGCTCCCTCCTCTTCCTCCTCCTTCCGAAACGCCAACCCTACGCCGCAGTCAGCGAGGCAGCGCCGCCGCCCCGACAGCCTCCCGCGGATCGCAGGCGCGGAGCGGCCGTCCGGGGCTGGCCGCAGCGCAGCGCTGCTCTTCCCCCCCCGGCCTCCCCCGCGGGGCTGGGGCTGGCGCTGGCCCCGGCGGCGCGGCGCGCAGCTCCCGGCGGATCTAGCGCTCCGCCCGGCGCCCCCCGCCCGCCTCCCCCGGCCCTGCGGCTCTCCCTGCGAGGAGGGGACGGGTGCCAGCAGATAACATCACGGCCGCGCAGGGAGAGGGAGATTTATAAGATCTCCCCGCCCCACGTGCTCGCCTCGCCGCGAAGTGACGTGGAGGGGCTGCGGAGAGCGAGGGCTCCGCCGGCCGCGCCGCCGCCCGACTATTTATTCCCCTCCGTGCAACCGGCGAGGGACTCGCCGCAGCCCGGCCGCCGCTTGCGAGGTGCTCCGGCCCCCGGGGAGGAGGGGGAGCCCGGAATCGGGAAGAAAAACACCCAGGCAACTCCTAACCGGGGTCGGGTTGTTTTTTCCTCCCTTTTTATTTAAGAGAAAACCCCAAAGCAAACCGCACTTCAACGTTGCTTGTGCCTGTTATTGAAGCAATCGCGCCAAATACCAGCCCTGCTGTAGAGAAAGAATTTTTGTGCCTCTTGTAAAGCACTCGGCCGCGTTTCTGGTAGAGGTTGCAGGGGCAGCGGGCAGGGCTCTGTCAGTCTTTGCGCTGCCCCTCGCTCACTCCTGGGTGTTACTTCCAAGTGGGTTTGGGCAAGTCTCATTGCTCCCCCACGACAGGCTGCTTGGTGACTAGTGCTAAACGCTGAGCTGGGAAGGGATGAGGGACAGGGAGGATTTGCCTCTTCTCTGAGGTCTTCTCTATCAGAGAAGCGTGTAAATACATCCTCATCTGCACTTGACACAAACTCCCCAGCCCCCAATGCTCAGGCTACACCTGTAATTCCATTTTGCTGCTGCCTCTCTTGGCCACAACCAAGGTCCCGGGCTCCATCCGTGCCTGCCACACTGCGTGGACATGGACAATGGCCCGTGTGTTGACCTCGGGAGGACAGCTGCCCTCCTCCGCCCTAGGGAAATCACTCCACAGCCTTTTAGGCACCCCTCAACTTAATGCCATAAGGCTTTTATTTCACAGTCCATTTATTGCCCCCACCCATCAACATTATAAAGTGATCAAGTAGCCTTTTTAGCCCTATATTCCCTTCTGAATTAGGTTGTCACACACTTTACTTGCCAGGAGTTTCCAATCAGACTCTCCTAGGTAGGACACGAGGCTGTTTCCAGAGAACTTCTGCTTTGGTTCCAGTGATGAATAAACAGGTAGAAGAGGTACCTGAAAGGCCAGAGGCGTTCAGAAGCACAACTGGGCCCCTGCCCACAGTTTAACAGGTAAACACGTGTAGCAGAAGTAAGATCGATACTGGTCACCCTCCTTGAAAGTGCAGTGAGAACTGTGCAAGACAAACCAGCCTAACGCCACCAAAGACTTTCACCAGCTGACCACATCTCGGGAACCATCCTTCTCCTGCAAAATGCTCTAAAGTTTTCTGAAGCTCAAGAATAGCAGCCCCAAAATTAGAAACAAGCTCTTCCTTCCCGCTGTGCTAGCTAGGAAAAGCACTTCCTTGGAGCAGCTGCACACTGGGGTGATGGAGGTGCCCAGCACGGAGTGTTGGCAGGGCTCTGACAAAGGGGAAGCTTGCATGAATGTGGCCAGCTAACCTAGTGCTGCTGCAGGTACCAGCAGAGATGAGATTCTCCGAGAGGTGAAGGAGCTGAGAAAACACGTTATTTACAGGCATGGCAACACACACGGACTCCAAAAGCCAACTCACCCTTCATTCTTTCACAGTGTGTGGGTGTGCACAGCACTGCAGACACACCGAGACAGACGCATCCTCCCGACGGAGGAGTCCATAGGGCTTCCCACCGAAACCTATCGATTCCTGCAACACCCGATTAGACAACTGCGCCACAACATCCCGCTTTCACTGCTGTGCATGTTGATGTCCCGCTCCTACTGACCTCAGAAACACAGCTGCAGGGTCAGGAATGGCAACGTTTCCAAAATTATTCAAATAAACAAGCTCAACATGTAGACTCAGCTGGTTTCACTCCTGCAACGCACCTGTACAAAACCGAAGGGACAGTTCCCTGAGCTGTTACATCTCACAGCTCCACTGCTGCTAACCAGCTGAGGAACCAGCTCTCTTACACCAGGTACCTCAACCGCAAATACTTCTGAAGAAAAGGGTTATTAAATTATTTCCTCCAAAAGCTACAGCTAAACCATGGGGAAATTCCTTAGGCGGCACCTACACCCCTGTATCATTTGGCTGCTGTAAATGCCCATTTCTTGCCTCAAGGGCTTCAGAGCAGCCATGGGGACCGTGCTCTACACCCTCATTTTGTAGGAAAGCATCCCACCGTCTCTCAAGAGACCTCTGCAGATATAACCACCCTACCAGACTCTTGAAAGTTTATTTTTATTCCAGCTTGGAGAAAAAAAAAAAGAACAAACAACAAAGCACCTCAAACTTTGAAGTGTCTTTCACAAATCCTGGAGCCTTATTGATGCATAACTGTAGATTATCAAAGCCCACGTGCCTGCCCAGCCAGGATGCCCCCACAGCCACAGGTGCTGGAGGTCCAAGCTCCAAAGGAGCCCTCCATGTGAGCAACCCAGTCTGCCTAAACTTTGAAAGTTGCTGAGGTTCTCTCTGATTTGGCAATGTTTTCTCTAGGAAAAAAACAGCAACAACAAACATAAACCAAACAAGCAAACAGAACTCCTCCCCACCACCAACTAGGTTTTGTCCTTATTCAAGACAAGTAATTTTCTTCTTTTAGTGTGACACAGGGTGCCAGGCTTGCCTGGGTGCAGGTCTGTTTTGCCTCACCACTGCAACAAAGCTTGATTCCCTAGAACATGCTGGTATCACCGATGCAATGTTTTTGCCAGGCAAAACCTCTCAGGTGCAGCAGCAGAGACCAGGCTTTGGCTTCTCCTTCCCAAAAGCCCCAGGCAGTGGAGCTAAATGCCCAGCAGCTGCTGAAGGGCCACCACACACACCTGAGCTGCTTGGGTTCACACTGGGAAGGGGACACCTACCTGCCAGCCCAATCATTCCCATGGACATTCATAAACACTGACTTTCCATTCTGTAAATGGAAAATAGCTGGAGCATACACCACATGATACATCTGGTCTTATTGCTAAAAAACTCTCCCCTGTGCTGGTTTGGGGTTTTTTTGGCCATAGAAGTCCTGCAAAATCGACTCTAAACAGGTGCCATTTCTACCTTGCCAAGGTGAGCAGTCAAACATTGTGAGATGTGATAGAACTGAACCGTGTGCACTCCACAAAGCTGGATAAAGAATACCATCACCAGAATTCGGTAATCGGATGCGCCTTTCTGCACAGGTGATCCCGCTCCCCTGTTCTACCTTTAACATTTTCAGGACTGATACAACTGTCAAACTCATCCCAATTATGGCTTTGTATTTTAACCCGAAAAGCTCTTCATTCATTCTGAAATAGTTTGTATTGAATGATTCCCTGTTAGTTTCAAGAGCAGCTGGGATTATCAGGCACTAAAGTTTAACTCAGCTTACACTTACCTGTTCCCTGTGCCTCGGCGGAGCAGCCTTATCCTGCGGGGCTGCTGTCAGTAGCAGCTTTGTAAGTTGGAAAGCAGGAACGGGCCCTTGGCGTGCAGAGAGGGAAAGAACAGAACTTATCTGTTTTGGAGCATTTAATTCAATACAATACTGTCTTTTTATATATTGATTTTTTTTTTTTAATAAACAGTAACTGTTTATTAGAAAAACAGGGACACCTGGAAAGTTACTTCACCGAACGTAAAGGTTTCATGTTTCCTATTAACTTAAAAATTATGTGGTCAGGATTTTACAATTTGTGGTTTCTTTTTAGATTGTTTTGGTTATACGCAAATGTGCTGTGTGAAATACAAAGGCAATAATCTCTCTAAAACTGCTGACGACCGGGTCATTAAGTAAGGTGGCTGGCCACATTTCATACACTAAAGAACACTGTTGGAAGAGGAATAACGTTTAAAAGTTGAGGTGACTTTTGTAAACTCTCACGCTGATGACGAGTGCAGGATGCTTGCACAATTAATTCTTTGTGGCACACACAGAAATCTGCAGCCGTAACTGTGGTCATGCAGAATCTCAGTCATTCTGATGCAGGGCGCTGGGGGGGAAAAAAGTAAGTTTTGAATTCTTCTTTTTATAAAAATACACGTACGAAGGTTCAACTCACAGAACCGAGGTGGCACCTAATAAAGGTGATGCAAAGAGGAGATGACAAATAATGGAAAATTGTAATATATGTATATATATATATATATATACACCATAATAAAACCTCAGATTTTACTGTTTATTATCCTTGGTGAAGTAGAAGTCCATACTTCTGTGCTGCACATTTCATTAGCGCGCACGGCAATGCCTGGATGAATGTGAGAGCAAATCCTGCTGACCTCACTAAGACAAGCAGCCCCGCTGCCCCTAGGATTGTGTTTCATACAACCGCAGCCCACTCCTGCAACGCTCACGTTCCAGAAGATAAAGGCTACTTTATTGAACATGCCGTCGGACACGCAAGACTGCCATCCATATATACATATACATATGTCACTACTTGTCAACTTGCAAATCAAAGGTATGTTTCTGATGTATACATAGAGAGAGAACCTATTTGGAGGAACAAGAACCTTCCTTTTTACGTACGTTTATACATATACACACGTTTTATAAATACATTTTTAAACACACATATATACATAAAAGCCCCTGAAAGTTCTCTTTCCTACAACTGGATTCAGTAACTTCAGTGGAAACAATCACAAAAGCTTGGTCAAAAGGATCTGGGCCAAAGTGCCCCCTCTGTGATCTTACAGAACGGCACCACCTCCACCAGCAAGTGAGAAGACAGTACCACAGCAAGCTGTAGGGGCCACACAGCAGCCTGTAGTCTGTGTGTTGGAAAATGTATCTCAATAAAACCCCTCTAGAATGAAATTACAAAGAAAAGGAACTTTAGACAGGATCCTGATCCCAAAACACCTTAAGCCAGAATGGCTACAATTTGAAGGAAAGGGGAATGCTCAGGGGGTGCTGAGATATTATAGCTGTCCCTCAGAATAACTCTCCCCACCCCTCCCCTGCCAAAAAAAATCTTATGGTTAAGAGGAAAACGGGAACAGAGCAGAATGTGACCATTGGTCTGTATTTCAGTGCTAGGGTTATTATCCACATTTTACACAGCTTGGATTTGACAATCTAGGAAATCATTTCCCTGGAGTAAAGTTGCCCCCATCTCTCCAGCTGTACATTAAGGGTGTATGGAAGCCACACGATGATAAGTGGTCTAAACCACCTATCCTAAAAATATACACATATACTTTGCTGAATGCAAAGAGGTTCCTGTTTCCAACAGCCAATTCCCCACTTTAAATCAGTTCAGACTGCAGCCTTGATAACAATTTTGCGAATGCCAGAGAAGTTCGCCCATGGTTACACCTCCTGGAGTCTGATCCCCTCATGTGCTCTTCCAAATCTGCCTGTCGGCCCTGAGGATGCCATACTAATCTTCCCTGTATCATTCCAGTTTTAGTCATGTACCATGAGAAGAAAAAAAAAAAAAGGCCTTCCTTAATCCCAGCACCTGTGGTTTTAATCACCACAGGAAATCCCGTTCCCACTAAAGTCAGTAAGACTTAAACACCAGCAGAGGAAAACGATCAGATTCACTGCCTAAAAATAAAAACAATAAACCAAAAAGAAAGGGTACATAAGTGGAATGGTTTATATACCAGAGGGTCATGACATCTACTTCTACTGTCTTCACTTTGTCATGCTTGCTAAAGCCATTCTTTTAATCTTGCTGTTTGAACTCAGGACCTACATCTCTCTCCCAGTATTACAGCTGTTCCCTTCCACTTCTGAACTGCTGGGTGATGACTTGGGCTATGCCTCACGAAGTGACACACAAGTGAGATCTATGAACGCTGTATTCCTGTTTAGTCAACAAATTCAGATGATGTAACTCCAGTTAGAATACACACCCAGACTGCACTGAGGAAGATTTAAAAAGATGACATACAGAGCAAGATTAACTGGTAGCACCTTCAAAAAAGGGCCAGCCAGTAATGCAGTATTTTAACTCATACGCTGCAACTACAAAAACCCAAACACCTTTGGCTCTGGGGTCCTGTCTTCTTCACAAGCCGCTGGGACACAGCACAGAAAAGCTCTCATAAAGGTTTTTCCCAATGGCTTTTAAGCAACACATGTTCAAGATGATTCTAGCAAATTTCAAGAAAGCAAGAGTTTGCTTTGTATTACCTTGGGGCAGAAAAACAAACCCTACAAAACCACCCTATGCTCATCAATGAAGACAGTATCCTCAAGGGGCTGATTGAACTACAACCTTCCAGCAACACAGCTGGAGCTTGGCAACTCACAGAAAGCTCTTCAGCACAGCGAGGATGTCTCCCTACAGTAGAACCTTAAGGTGAAGCCGGAGGGACTGGCATCCTCAGCTTGCCCATGCAGAGCTAAAACAGTGCTCAGGGCATGGCTGGAAACATAAAGAGGGATTTTACTTGTGTAGCTGAATGCTTTTTGATGCTGTGATAATTTTGAGCCAGATCTAGATTATTTTGGAGTTGGATCTAGAACAGGCCACTGGCTCAGGTCTGTCTTGCACCCCACAGAAAGGACCCGAGTCCACAGACCCATCACTTCAGTCTCTCAAGATATTAAAAGAAAATAATTTTTCACAAGGCAAATGGCCCAGCTATATGCCTCAACTGTAACTGAAAGGTAAAGGAAAAGGTCTGTCTCCAGTAACCATAGTATTGACGTTACAGAAAGACACACAAATAATTAATCTCCCTTGAACTACCTCTGTGAAAAAATCTATTTCACTTCCACCTTAATTCCAGGCAATGGCACCAAAACTTTAAATAAAATAATGCTCCAGCAGGAAAAAAAAGGGGAATAAAACTAACATGGCAGCTAAAGAGAACAGCAGTGGCACTGGCAATATCTATCACCTGCTGATTGCACTTGTACATCAGAAAGGTGTTCAAGAGCTCTCAAGGCCTAACTAGTTCCTATGTCAACAGAATCTGCAAGAACAGATGTCACTGCCAATCCCCTTGAGCTGGATTTGTTCGATTGATGTTCTACCTTAAGATGCATTTGGTATACCTGGGTCTGATACAATGCTTTAGCAGAGTAATGAGCCCTTAAATTTACAGTCTTGCCTGAGGGTTTTAAAAATCTTCATAGTTTTTCTCTGTTACCATGAAGTGACTCCCACTTGAGAATTTTATGAAGTCGTAATTATTTTTTTTCAAGAGCACAGAACAAGATTTCAGCAGGTACTGCTAAAAACCATCAGTGTTCAAAACCACACTATCATTACCAACATCCTTTACTTAGGACCTTAAGCTCTTTTGAAACGCACTGAGATTATAAACAAGCAAGCAGACCTACACCATGGGGGAAGGCTAACAGGGTGGGTTTTAATCATCCTTCACATCTAAGGAGCACTGCAAGGTGGTGACTGTATGGACATGTGAGCAAGTGCATCAAAGCCTCAGTGAGAAAGGACAGTGAGTGCAGGTGCTCAGCCCTCTAGCAGTAGCTTTCACTCTGCTCCCTGACTTTGGGCACCCTTCCTGCAGCAGTATTTGTTCCTGGATGTAGGATGCCCTAAGCATAAACTTTAAAGCATAAGCTTTAAAATCATACTCTTAGAAATCCCTGTCGGTGGAGAGCAGGAATGAAGCCCAGGACTGTCGATACCTGTATTTCTACCCACAACTTCCTACTGGTCACAGCCCACTAATTTTACAATTCACAGATCGCTTGAAAAACAAAGAAAAGCTTCTCTCTTTGATAAGCCATACGCAGCCTGAAAGCCCATGCAGATGATAATTATAACCAGACACCCACATAATGAAGTAAGCTTTTCACTACCATTTTGCTTGGGTGATGCAACACCCATAGGCATTTCTGTTCTGAACAAGAACCTTCTTAACTGGGATAGAAAAAAAGGAGTTAAAAGCAACAAAGTTAATGGACTAGTCAAGAGCCCTCAGTCAAGATCACATCCAAGATCACATCCACAGTGCAGTTCATAAAGAGCAAACAAACGGCTAGTGGAATCTTTAAGGACTTCAGTATTCAAACAGCTTTTAAAACAATGGCAAACAACTCTCTGATACCTTCTGTTTGTGATCACAAGTGCCTACAATAGAGATTACATAAAGACTAAATCCATACAGAACTGCATTAAGTTTCTGATAAGCAGTGTAGCTTATGTCTCTCAAGTGAATTATTTCTATTAGTTGGCTACTCTGGAGAATTTATGTCTGTAAGAAATCCTAGTGCTATCAACTCCAATGCCACAACTGACACCATGTATACCAAAACCAGAATTAAGAAACACTAAGAAAATGTTGCAAAATAACGCCCAGAAGGTTCACTCGCTGGCATGAGAGAATGGGCACTGTGAAGAAATAGTACTTTTTATGAGTATTCCTAAAGTGACCTTCCACTGTGCCTCTTGGAAGCCACTTACGCTTGTGAGGTTGTATACGAAGGCTTGACAAAAGCGCCTGATTTATATTACTTAATATCCAACAGGTTACACACATGGTTTAAACAAGGGGAAGTAATTTCAAGGCACGAAGCGTTACACAAGCACCAAGCATCTTTGGTGTTGAAACTACGCAGTTTGACTGGAGTTTTATTGCAACATGTCAAGGCACAAAAGCAATTAAAAAGATGTATTTGAAAGCAAAATGCTTTGCCTATCAGCCATCCCTATCTGTTTGAAAACAGATGATTAAGGAGGAGAGGTGAAACCTTTGATATTTACATCCCAACAAGAGGTTAAAAGCCACCACTTTAGAATAAAGCTAAAGGGAATCAACAGTCTCCCACCACCTGTTAACCAAGAACTTGCCCCATCTCCAGTGTCTCTCACTCACATCCTAGAGTCTAAGTTGAAGATCTTATTTAGCTCTAGGATCCTATCTTTTTAACAGGATCCTAAGAGTCTTCACTACTTCAAGCCTTCTCCTGGCCCTCTTACCACTTACCTCAGCAAATCTTGAAGGAATCATTGAGCAATTAGCAGGGGCTGGAAGCGAACAGCATTGATGACTGCTCTGTGTGGATATTAACCATGCCAGGACTCATTTCATAAGAATGAGGAGTTTGTCATTTTAAGTTGTGCAGAGCATTGTGTGCCAGATGACTTCTGCCTTCCTCCCTGGAGACAGCTACTGAGCCAGCTCTGAACAGATGCGGCTTTACAGACCACCTTCTTCTGGAAGCATCGGATAGTCAAAACACTTTTATGGCCTCCAAACAATTAATTTCTCTCTTTAAAACACACACACACACACACAAAAAGCAGCCCTATCTCCACTAGGAAGCAGCAGAGGCCCCAGGCAGCAGCTTCCAGCTCTTCTGTTCCACTGCTCTTGTGAGTCCAGGAGAGCCTGCCTGCCAACTGCAGAGGTGGAAGCTCTTCCCTCCCTGTTTTCACAGGGAAAGAAAGATGCTGTGGTGCAGTAACATCAGGCACAACAATACTCCATCACCACTCCTCAAGTGCTTCGCTAACAGCAGGCTGAAGAAAAGCAGAGAGATGGTTTGTTTGGTTTTTTTTCCCTCCCTCATAGGCCAACTTATGCTTTCCTTCCTGCAAATAGTTAGCACAATTAATGTGAAGAGAAATTAGACGAGAGGATGAGACGCATGGGAAGAGCTGACCCTGTGCCTTCTCTTATTAAACAAAACTTTGTTGCTTTGCATGCAATCCATAGCATATTAAACCCTACATGCTCTGGAGTTGGCTTGAAGCCTAACAAAACTGGAACCACCCCATCCTTATTGGCTTTATATAGATAGGTACAGAAATATACAAAGTTGAGATGATTCATGCTCCCTGGAATGAAGGGCAGCAGCACAGCTTTGCTTAAGCAGGGATATTCATGGGAGCAGGCAAACCAGACCGAGCGCTGCAACAGCTGGGAAAAGCCACTGAAGGTTGTTCATGGTAACTTTGGGAAAGGAAGAATGTTACTGGAAAAGCAGGTAGGGATGTGGGTAAGGGAGCTGATCCCACAGCTGAGAGCACAGACTGCAAGGTAGACAGGCTAAACAGGGTTTAGCTCTCCCTTCAAATTGCTAGTTAATTAAAAGAAAGTTTGTGAAATAAATCAGCTGCCAAATACCTAAAATTAAAATGCACTGTTCCCACCCACCACAGTGGGAGTTGCAAGCTTATTTCTCTTTTGGAGGTAATTACCAATTCAAGTTATTCAGGGAATTCCTCTGTATGTGACAATCAAAGGACAAGGCAGAGGCAAGATACAGTACCAAAATAAAAGTGCTAGCCAATACATATAAAAAGTCAAGAAATGCTATCCACTTACAGGCAAAAATTACTGCAATGCACTCTAAATGAAATGGAAGCTCGAAGTGTTTTTAGCAATCATAATGTACTCCGTATTTTTCTTAAAAACAGAAGTGACATTTCAGTGCTCACATCAAAACATGGCTGTAAAAAAACCCCTGAAATAAAACTCATAGATACTCAATTCTTTCAGAAGTATTCTGAAAGTATTTTGAAATTTTTAATAATGACAATAGGATGGCATAGTTCCTATGAAAAACTAGGTTGTTTTCCTTAAATTTGATCTAAGAGAGAGACTGGTGATACCAAACTAGAGAACAACTAGAGACTTAAGTGTGCTGTTGTAATTTTTCCATAGGAAGTAATCCAACTCTGTAAAAAGAAAGCAAGGCCAGATTAGACTATTACATTGCTTCACAGACTCAAAATTCATTGCAGTCTGTTTTTGTATTGCACTAATGAGATGCCAACTCTTGCTGAACAGCTATACAGATGTCTAACCTGCAGAAGCCAGGATAACCATATGTCAAAATTCTGTGGTCTTGATGCTTGGCATTTTGGGTGTACGCCTTCATTTTTTGATAATATCATGCCACAAACTAATGTCTCCTCAGATACCTAGCATGTTTAACAGCTTGAAAGTCTAAACATGGCTGCTGTTAGCTTTGAGTTCTCCTCGAAGAATTATCATACAATATATACCAGATGAATAGGCTAGCGATAACACAATGAATGGGATAGTGATAACACAAAACTGCCAGTTTTGAGGATGGGTGTGTCTGCCATTTTGTATGTTTTGGGGTTTTTTTTTTTTAATCCTGCAGTGTACACAAAGTTCAAACCCCCTCCTCTCCCCAGTGCCTCTGTTCAGGGGAAAAAAAAAAAAAAAAAAACAAATCTAAATCCACTGTCCCACCAGGCTGAAGGCTGAAAGTTTGAGTCGCCCCTAATCCTACCTTGTGCATAGGCAGGTGCAAAGAAAGGCTTGTACATGTGATATCTACAGAAACACACGGAATAGTACTATGTATTTTAAGTACCAATTAATAGGCCCCAAGGCACTTTCTTCACATAGCAAATGAGGAAACACAATAGCAAAGCTAAATGAGACAGCATCAGCCAGCCAGTCTGGAACAACAAAAGCAGAATGCAACACCCGCCTCTCATTCAGAGCACCTTAATCACAGCACACTTCCTTCCGTCTGCACGTGTTTATATAGAACGTGTTCTTGCTCTGTACATTGGCTTCTGCACCTTCACAACCAAACAACTAATTAGGAGAAACTGCTGTAGCTTAAACCAAGCCAACAGCGTTACGCTGACAGATGTCTTCCAAAATTCAGCAGTTACAGTATGCACCTCAGAGGAAGGGCTTTTGTTTGACCTTCTGCAGACCTCAGGCATTAGTATTATGGCTGCCTAAACCCACAGGATGTATCTCGGAGGTCCAGCTCCTTACTGAAAAAAGCCAGAACACCAGAACTGCAAACGAAGCAACGCTGAATACAATTTCATGCGGTATTGCTAGAAAAGCCCTCCCTTCTCCAACAAAAACAATAGCAAGGACTGTCCTTTCCTCTCTTCCCAGTCTCTTAGCTTATACAACTTCAGACTTGCAGTGGAAAAAAACCCACATGTACATATATATAAACATAAAACCAATCAGAGGGGTCGAGCCTCTCTTTTTACAGTTGTGTTTCCAGAGTTGTCTCCAATCAAACTAATGCTCCAAAACAAGAACTATCACATTAATGGTTACATTTCTTTATTATCTACAAAACCTTTCCTGGCCAAAGTAGTAAAGACTCTATAGGAGTCCGATAACTTTACAAGGTGACGGCATTTCTGTGTTTATTGTAAGCCATTTCTGTTGCGAATTGCTAACAATTTTTCAAAGTGCAACACTGATTTGGAAATGCAGGCACACTAATACATCAATTGCCATGACTAATGTATAAACTTTTAATGACCTTGGCAAAATCTTTCTTTCATTGGGCAGGTGCCACTATTTTGACTGTACAAAATGTTTTGGAAATATGTTGAAAATTATACATGTTTTGGAAAATATTTCAGGATTTCAGTATAGCAAATGAAGCTATATTAAATAAAAGTTTGGCATGGAGGACAAAACACTCCAAAGTTGTGCAAGGTTTTTTTTTTCCCCAAAAAAAGAGACATCCTCCAAGTGTCATACATTCACAGAATGTTGACTTTTTATCCAAAGTTAAGAAGATAAAACATTATCTTGAATTGTTTTCAGTTTCATTCAGTCACTCTCATCATCTTGTTGCAGACCACCTCCTTGTTCTGTATTGCCTTCTTCATCGCTTTCCTTGTCCCAGTCTTTCATAGATGCTCCCATCATGAAGTCATCACGCAGTATATTCCATTCTGGCCCCTCTTCTGACTTCACTTCACCCTGAGGGGTTGAGGGGAGACGAAAAGGGAACAGCAGATGATGAGATGAATGTGAAAGGCAGTAAAAGATGGAAGTTCTTCATGCAATCAAACTAATACCTCTCACACTCATACTATTTGCATCAGCAAACCCACCAAGGGCTAGCTCTTTGTGCAAACCGCACGCAGAAATACGCAGGACAACCACAAATGACACGATACTAATGAGCAAACTTGTTTTAACCAACCAGTAGTAGAAATATGGAAACAAAACAGTTATTTCTCATGGATGAAGCAATCAACCCTGGGCATGGCTTCCTTTATTAAAATCTGTCTTGGCAATTAGAACAGATTCATGATATCATTTATTAACCCCCAGGTGCCGCTTCATTAGAACGCTTCTTGGCACATTTCTAACACACAAATATGGATTTAATAAAGGTTAACACCCCCCCCCATTTTAATATTTAACATATTCTGTGATACGTGAACCAAATCCCCTTTATGTGGATTATTACCTCACTACCTGGGCTTGTCATGTGGTGCAAAGCTGCGTCTAAAAGAGGCAACGCAACAGTTGATCTGCACTCAGCAAGCCACCGCCACCTTACTCCAAATTTTCTGCCTCTTGAAAGTGGACAAACTGAGACCACACTACACGGACTGGTGAATAACAAAAGTAACTGGAGCACTTCCTTTGCAGCAGTAAGTGACAGATGATACTTGAGCAGTGCAACAGCCCCATCCTGTGGCAACAGTTTTAAAGAACAGCTTGAAGCTATTCTTACTGAAGGAAAACTAAAAACTTGTTCAATGAAGGATTTGAGCAGTTCAAGCCTTAGTTCTGGGAACAACGCGGCTCAGTATTCAGCAGGCATGCAAAAAGTTGTCCAGCCAAAGTGGAATCAGGGGCACTGAAAACAGTAATTCACTTTTGCAGGGTCTTCGAAACAAAGTTAATACAGGCATCTCTGGTGAGCTTTTCCTACTGGAAAGGGCAGACCTCAACTGACTCACCCCCATTTAAACACTTACCACCTCCTGATTACTGTACAGTGGGTGGGGGTCACCTCTTCCAGCACCTTATGCTGATGCAACTTTGCCCACTAGATGCAAATCCTGTAGTAAACGTCTGATCACTAGAAACATGTGTTCATGCCTCTGTCTGTGTCTAGGATTATGTGATCCACAGAACTAGAGCATATTTAAGCTGATGCCTACTCAATCTTTGGGAGAGCAGCATAAAGAATGTAATAACAGGAGAAAGGAGCAATAGAAAAATGCAGGTTCATTACTGCTAATCTAACATGTATTACACCAACTAAAGTTATCTGACTGCAAAAAAATCTGCCAAACAAAGTATGTGCCTTTTTAACTGGTAACAAAAGCAGAAGTGCTGCATGGGACTTCTCCAGTTCTTTTTGAAAGGTTACTCTCACAAAAACAGGGTAAGATGTCTTAACAGTTTCCTCCCCAAAAGGAATCTCCTAGGGCACAGTTCAGAAAGAGAAACTCTAGAGCTGTTCCTCGAGACGCCTACACTTTGTGAGTTTGTCTTTGGCCGCTGTCATTAATGCCTACTGCTAAGAGTAACCCCCCCATCCCAACAAAGCCTTTCACCCCAGGGCAGGCAGTGCCTCCTAACCACCTTCCACTGTTGCAGCAGCTCACTTCAAATGCTATACCCAGCAAAGCCTGAAATCATGTCAGACAGGGTCATCAATTGCCTGGAATTTAAGAGCTACAGGTAAGGCAGGTCCCTAGGCAGACTTTAAAGATGTTCACATGGGAATATTCTGTATTAGTGAAAACAGAAACATGAAAACACAAATACCCTGGCTCTGGAACACAAGGAAAAAGTAGCTTATCCCTCCCCCCTCCCAACTAGGTTTCAAGTGGTTTCTATGTTTGCCTTTGCATAGTAGAGAAAGGTCAAAAAGATTAAAAAAGTCATCAAGCTTTTTTAATCCCAGACTTGTAACTCACTTTGTAATTGATGCTGCAGAGTAAAAATTTAAATGTCTAAATGGAAAACATCCCACCTTCCTCACAAAACAATTCCAGGTCTCTTGCTTTTTTTTCCCAATAATAATAAAACCAACAGATTAAATTATTAATTTGCACAGAACAAGGTTGTTAAAAATTAACCAGCACAGAAAGAGTAGATTGTGTGCAATGACAGTGAAAGGCTCAGGGTTTGAAAAGCCCAATGCTCAAATTCATCACAAGCTACTATTCAGCAACCTTTAGCCCTTCTTTCTGTCTATGTCAAGTGAACAACAGGACAAAAGCAGGACCTCAACAAAAGAGGGATGCTGATCCTCCATAGCATTACCCACTATATAGGGCACCAGAAAGGTTTGAATAGTTTTACATCAAGCCCTAAGGAGAAAGAGAGTTAGCACATCCAGACCTCAAAGATGGGGATTAAATGTGTGAAAGCAAATAGTTAATCAATTTTAAGCATGGTCCCAAGTGAAGAAAGCCCCTTGTTTAGTATCTTCATTCCTACCTCATTTACTGCTCTATTTTCCCTTTAGAATAAAAACTTCCCAAATCTATCCACAAAACATTTCTGGAGTCTTAAGAAAATATGCAGCAAGGCTATTTGTGTAATTAACAATCAGTTCAACTGTAACATCACTTCCAAAGCTGCTTTATGTAAGAATGTCAATACACTTTGGTTTTCAATGCCATAATCTAGTTTCATCTAAATAAAACAAAACTGATTCTTGGCACATGGAAAATAAACCAGCTTGCATTCTATACAACCGCTTTCGGACTTCCAGTCAGCTGTTCATCCACATCTCCCACATTTCACTACAACATCAGTCTCCTCTGAACATCCCCAAACCAAACAGAGCAGGCTATATAAACATTAGTGTGTAATGCTACATAAAGTGGGGATCCTTCAGCAAAGCTAGGAGTGAAAAATTCTGGTGTTGCTCCCCCTGCCGCTCTTTATACACAACTTGAATGGGTTTGTTCTTTGCCCAAAGGTGTGGAAACCTACATCAAAAGGTCTGAGACACACCAGTTAGTAAAATATCTCAGGAGTCACTGGTACATGGTGATGCACTTGTCACCCTGGGCTGAAATAAGACAGATCAAAATGCACACCAAGGTTACGCTACACCAGATATTTATTTGCTGAGACAGACCAACAGTCCAGTTGAAAAAAGATCATATAAATAAACCAAACATAATCTTGGCTGCTCAGTGAGCTAAAGATGTGATAGCTCAGGTGGCACAAATCTGCACAAGTAGGCAGTGGGGACATACTGCCCAAACTAATTCTGGTTTGAAGACATGTCCTGGTGCTGATTTTAGAGGGTAAGATGAACTGGAATTCTTAGCCAAGCCCTAATAAAGCCACCTACCCATCAAACATCAAAGCTTACATCCGTCAGCTAGAATGAATGGCTGTCCCTGGTGTGATCTGGGCTTGAATTACCTTCTGGATGCTTCTGAAGAAACTGGTCTATGAAAGGCCCATGGCAGCAGCAGCAGCTCTATGGCCGAGATCAAGTTTAGAAATCTCCCTGTTTTGGTTCGTTTCTTTTCCCCTGCAAAACTTCAGAGCTACAAAACTGACTCTCGGTAAATGACATTACAGCAAGTTATCTTCTACTAAAACCTGCCCAACTCAACACTGGAACCGTGGCAGACTGCACTGCTACTTCTGAAGCTGTCAGAAGCAGCAGCAGGATACTTGTAACTGCACAGAGCTGCTCCAGTCTGAAAACCAGTGCCATAGCTCAAAGGCTGCTTCCTTTGAAAGCTTAAGGGAATTAAGTTCAGTTTAAGTCACAGGACGTTGTTGTTTTCATCTGCTGCTTTACTGGCACAGCAATGCCCTGAAACCAGAGCAGGGAATTTTGCCAGAGCTTTTCAAACCCCTACATGTAAGCAGATCAAAGTCCTACAATGCTTATTGGTAAGTAATGGCATTAGAAGGTGTGTCCCAAAAATCAGAGCGCACAGATCAAAGACAGCATTTCACTCTGTGTCACTTGACCATACCCCAGTTTCTGCACCTGCAAAACAGCAAACATACCTGCATCACTGCAGAGATCGCCCTACGGCCAGCATCCCAAAGACCCGAACTGCAGAGTATCAACCAATGAACATTTTCAGACTTAGGAATTAGGAGCAGCACCATGGGCTCCCACGCCTTTGCTCTGCATACAACACGAAATGCCAGAGCTTGCAGAGGCATCTCTCCTTACCATCACATACAATAAATGTTTATTTGTACCTGTCAGGGAAGGAATTTCTAACACAAATATCTCTCAAGCAACAGCTTTAAGCCCTGAGAAAACAATTCTAACATGTCTAATTAATTTGAACTGCCTCCCTGGGTTCCTCTGTTTTGCTCAATACAAACATCTAAGACCTTGAAATACAGGGAGGCTTTTGTCATTGTGAAGAAGTCAGAAAGCGTAGCTGCCAACATGTATTCTCACATATATCTGATGATTCCCTTCCCTGCCAGCCTGCATCTTGCTCCGAATGACTGCTGCTACTCCATTTCTCATCCCCAAGCAAGTAGGTTTAAATGTACCTCAAAAAATAAAAAAATCAAAACCCAGCTCAGGCACACACTGAAGTGTGTTAAAGCTCAACTAAAAAGAAAAAAAATACTTGGTAGAAGGGGAAGGAAATGGAAAGCAAACACCACCAGCAAAAATCATTTTTTCCTTGATTTGTTTTTAGGAATATTCACAAGCTCAAAGGCTAAGAAATAAAATTCCTCTATGCTGGGAAGAAATAAAGCTGCAGCTCAAGTACCTAAAGCAGTAATATATTCAGAAAAGAAAACGTAACGATTTTTAACCTAAACATGATACTTGGGCTTAATCATCAGCACTGCTTGCAACTTTATCTAATTTGATTTACACTGAACTCTTGACTAAAAGAAAGGTTCTGTGCACACCTGATCCCAAACAGACAAATCCCCCCTACGCCCAAGAACTGAGAATGCACCCTGTACCACTATCATCTTCAACTTTTGAGCTCAAGTCTCACAGCAGCTCACTCTGGTAAACACTTTCAAGCTGCACCACAGAAGGCTCTGCTGCTGCAGTATAATTCTGCACAATCATTTATTCCTTTGGGCAAGAGTCATTCAATACCCCCTTGAATCCTCTGAACTAAGCTGCCTCAGTGACTCTGAAGTAACACTGCACTGTGGATACCAACAGTGGTACAGGAGATTTAGATTTACTCAGACCACAAGCTCTCCTGTGCACACCAGAATCTGCACTGGCATTTCTAGTACATAAATCTAAGAACAAAATGGGGTTTTTAGTATGTTTTGAAACCCGGTGTTCCTGTTCAAGCTTCTCTGCAAGTAACACACTGGAATTATTACTACAAACTCAACAAATACTGATTTTCCTTTTGAGCACAGCCAGAAGACCACCCAGAGCTTAATGACCTGCATGAGGAATCTCCCCATCCTTGCATCCACCTCTTGGGTTTACTACAACTGGGGATGTGTGAATGAGAAGGAATGCTTGGGGTTGGCACAGAGAGGCTTAAACATGCCCCAACCTAAGAGAGGTCAGAACTGAACTACAGAATTTCTAAAAACAAGCAGTCATCTGGACTTAAGTAAAGAAAAATCATTAGCATCATTATTAAATACTCAGTTGTGAAGAAGAGTCATGGAAAGAGCTTATGAGAGGACAGATTTCCTTAGCCTTAGTTCATCACAAACCTCATAAATCAGTATTTGTGTTAGAAAAAGCAAAAATATTTAAAGAATTCAAGTGTAACACAGGGCCCTTGTGCACACAGGCCGCTCTGGAACTCCTCAGCCTGTGCTGCACTCCAGCTCCGACAGCAGCCAGCTTGGAAATCCTTCCACTGCATAAGGAATTTTACCCTGTGCTGCTGCAAGACAATGTCTGGCCATAGTGGCCCTGAGGTTCCTTCTATATGTTTTAATGAAATGAACAGCAAGGGCATATTACGTTCAGAAGCTACTCACAGAAGAGAAGACCTCATCAAATACAACTTACCTGAAAATAAGCCTTGCCTAGGTAAAACAATGTTATAGTTAAGTTACAACACAGCTATGAGCTGTTACCTTTACTCATACTAACAATTCCCCTGGGGAATATATTCTGCAATTTTTAACTTGTTCTGTAAAATGCAAGGCAAAGTGACAATGTCGTCAATATCAAACGGTCTTCCCAACTACTGGGCCAAAACATTTTCCACAGAAGAAAAGAATGCCCCCAAGCAAGTATTTTTAAGTAGCTAATGGTTATTTGCTGCCTCAAATCATACTGCAAATTACAGCAAAGATACCTGGAACAGAAAAGTAACACCTTCCCTGTATTAGGTTATCGTGGAACACATCAGGGCGGAAAGTTTCTAGTGTACATTTTCAGTCTGACACCACTGATCATTTTCTGTCATTTGGTTTTTTTCCTCCTGTAAAAATAAAACTGCTTCATTATTCTTACCTATCTGCTTTTGACTTCACATCTGCAATGCCCATTTACCAGCAGTTATACTACTGACCATGAAATTACTGCCTACTGTACTGGCCACTACCGCCTCTGTATTCACCTGTGACTCCTACCCTTTCTCCATCTGAAAGTCTCCACACAACTTTCATGTTTCATCTACTTGAATGATAGGATCCTGAGAGCAAAGACTGCACAGCCCCTAAATCAATTAATTCTTGATATAAAGACCCAATGAGTACTGGTTGAAAACAATGCATGACCCAGATTTTTTTAAAGCAACATGTTATGCTTGCACTGCTTATCAGACAAAAAAAATGTGTAGCAAGCTGTGGTATATTTGAAGTATTTGATTCTAAATTCTGACTCGGAAAAGACAATGCTGTCCATCAGAAAGAAAAGCTTTTTGTGCTAGTTAATCATGAGCCTCAAGTAACAAGTTCACTAACTACTAATAATTTTGCTCCAAAAAAGCCCACTGGTTTGTTTACCAAGAGCAAACTTGGATGGGCAATTCCTTACCAGCTTCTGTTGTTATACCCAAGGAAAATAATGAACTGAGAATATTTTTGTTTGGATGGGATTCAAAATAAAGGAAGAAAGAACTTAAGATACCTCACATTTCAACCGTTAAAGAAAGGCTTCTATCTGTCAGCTGGGCCTACATTTCTTAATGTTTATTTGCTGTAGTAATGAAGACGTCATGGACTTTAAGGACCATCCTAAACATTACCCAGAGCCACAACAACTGTGTTGCAAGTTACAGCTTGCTGGTTCGGCAACTGTGTACCTAGAAAATAAGCAGATACAGCAAGACAGCAAGAGGGTCTAGCAAAAAGCATCCGGTCAAGACTTAGGCCTTCTACTGCCATGCCTCAAAAGTTAAATACAAATGCCTTTCAACAGTCTACTTTAGATAAACTTGTTACATACTGAGAAAAACATTTTCAAGTCACAAATGTCTTTCACAAATGGGTACCCTAAGTTTTCTGCAGGTTTTTATAAAAGCTTGTCTCCTAGCACAGTAAGGAAGCAGGCAGGCTCACGGCTTTTTGGAGCAGTTTTTGATCCTTTTTTTAGATTAAATTAGGAGCTTATAGATTTTTGAATAACCTGAACATGACTCAGATTAATTTCCTACAAACGATGCTGAAATCATCCACTGTTTTCATTACGATTCAGCAAAAGGTGTAAGACAGCGAGTCCCAAAAGTTTGTCTCAACAACAAAGGCTACAGTAAGGACCAAGTCCTTCACTTTCAGCACTTAAGAAATCATCTCACAAAGCACTGATGAGGAGGAAGTGGGGCTAATAAAATGCCTCCTCTTTTTGACTCAGAATTTCCACTCACATTTGAGTTTTGAAACAAATAAAGGGAATACAAAAAACTATAAGACAGGAGGGGGAGAGAAAAACCCTCATAAAGAAGTAGTTTTTGTGTATTTTTATTACTAAATGTGAAATACTGATGTTTTTATGAGTCTTAAGCAGCTTGTCGGGCTAAACCTCCCCTACACTCGTTGCCCATGTTTTTACTTAAATGGCTTTTGCAATATATCCTAAATGTTTGCAAAACCAAGTTTCTTTGACTTTACATTCCTGTGATTTCCCTGACACCACTGGGGGTGAGTGGCAAACTCATTAAGGAACAGCCCTCAACACTCCCAGGCTGCTTTCTAAGGGTAGTTTAAACCTTAAGAGAGACCATGTAAACTGCCTGCAATCCCAATCCCTTATCCCAGCCACCTAACAGACTTTCTCTGTATTTTGGTCCTTCTACCTTTCTGCACTTCTGTATAGGTTTCCCCCAAAGCTTGCAGATGGAGAAGAAACGACACAGACTGCATGCAGAACACTGCCCAGGGGTTCAGCAACAAACGGAAAAGAGGTCAGACCTTCAAAAGAAAACAGCTTCAGTATCATTTGTAATAATAGCAGGTTTTTAAAAAGTGTATTTTCTAAGCTTTCAGTAAGTTTCAGAAGCACTCATTAAAAACTGGCCAGATTTTCCCATAGAAAGAAGAATGCTGGATTTGATGACCCTTTCACCAGTGGAAGCGGTTTCAACTCACCACTCCTGAAGTCTACCAAGATAAACAGATGAGTGGGCGCCTACAGAGGTCATTTATACTACACATCTGCTAGTTCAACACCCTGGAAACGAGAACATTTCATACCTTAATAAAACTTCAAAGGGAACAACTTTTCAAGATAATAGAAAATGCTTAGATGGGGGAAGCAAACTGGTTCAGATAGACAAGCTCCAACCCATATTTCTTACTTCCAGGGAACATTTTTTTATAAAACTTTATGAAACGTTCAGCTATATTCTTCTCTAAGTGCATTGCCCTGTCTATAAGAGCTACAAACAAAGCCATAAAAGCAGCTCTCTGCTTCTAAGGCTTCCAACTCAATTTACCAGATAAAAGTCTAACAGGATTTGATGTTTTTGCTCTTTGTATACTTACAGGAAGATCAAAAGAAGATGTATACCACAAGTTTTTCAAATGTGGTTGTTTTAGACATAGTTTTACTAAAAAAAAAAAAAAAAAGGGGGCCTTGAAACATCATCTGGGAAAACAGAACACCACCACAGTATCCTGTACACTAACAATCAAACAGCAAGGCAAGTTAGTTAGTCTCAAGCACGACAGAGGGAGCTGCCTCAACATTGCCTGACATTTCAATCACAAGTCCCTGTTTATATTCACTTACAAAATTTGCCAAATTTCGACTGCTTCAGGCTGAATGCTTTTGTGATCTCCCAACTAAAAATCACCTCATCCCTCTTCACAGAAAGATGAACTTAAAGCATTTGGTCTCCAGCTATAAGAAAGAGAGACTTCCTACACACATCCATTAAAACCTTGCAACATTCATTCTTTTGAACTTAAAAATCAGTTAAGGACTTATTTTGAAGCTGGGAACTGTCTTTTGCTATCTCCATGAACATCTTCCCTGATCTAACCAAGTTCTAAACATCTGGAGGACTGTCCTCCCCAAACCTGAGGTCATCACCTCAGTAGATATGATAGGCATTTAGTATCCAAATTCCTTTAAAGTATCTGTCCTCACTGATCACATACTACCCACATACATGCACAACTCATGATGATGACAAGCAGAACTTTGTTGTCATGATTGCTCTCACATTAGGCACCAGGACACCAGGCTGCATCCCCTCAGGTACAAGGGAAAAGAACCTGTCAAGAACAAAATGTGGAGAGGATTTTTAAAATAAAGTGGCTGTTGGAAACAGATTTAAAAAAAAAAAAAAATCGCAATCTTTTTCCCTCACTGACTTCTGACCAATTATCTGAAAAAGGATGGAATGGGAAATCCAAGGCTAAAAATACACGAAACAGTGAACCTAGTGAAATACAGCCATCAGGCAGCCCTTAACCCTCTTATCTGGAGTTGAGCTCAGCATCAAGTTCTTGACATCTATCAATCAAATACACATTTCAATACTGACAAAGACCTATGTACCCAGGTTAGCACAGATGTGTGTTAACAGTTACGGCAACAGATAGAGAAGTGAGCTTGTACATCTTAATAACCTAACCCTGCTGATGACTCTAACTGCCTACATCAATACATTTTCCTGAAAACAGATTTAAAGTAAAAATGTCACCATCAAGCAACGTCTAATATTGCACAACAACCCTTTACCTTAATGAACATAAGGAATTTAGGATATAGCAAACTAGTGGCAGGCTGCACCGTAAGGATAAAAATTAGAATACAGCAATGTAGTCACAAACTTTTTGTTACAAACAAAATAACTACACTAAAAGCACCAGCTCCAAACATAAATGAGGCAACCTTCAGAAAAGTATACACACGTTTGGGAAAAACAGATACAAATGCACAACTTAAAGGGATCCAAATTGAAAGTTTCTGTGCATGTGATGGGAAGACATTTATTAAAACTGGGAGAACACAGTTACTCTGACTGCAGCTGAACTGAATTAATACTTGGCTGCCCCCTCAAATCTGCTGGACTACAAGCACGCCCGGTTACTCCTTCAATTAGTTCTGTAAAACCAGCACACAACAGCTGTAGTAATAAACTTCTGCTACCCTGAAATGTCATTAGTACCTAAAGAAAAAAATTTTCTTTAAGATTAAGAGAGATTACTAATTTTCTAGAAGTGGTCTTCACCCATGCTTCAGAAATAAACTATTTCCCAGAGCTGGTTGCAGCAACTATTCAGACTACTGTCCCTCCAAACAGGTATACAGATGAAAAAGATCTCCCCACACACACACTTCTGCACTGTGGAAAAAAGCAGAACAACACACCAGTGACCAGTACTTACACAGCTGCAAGATAAAGGCAGCTGTGACTCTCACAGGTTTTAAACAGACCTAACCTTTAAGCTGGAAAGCACATTTATATCCTCACCTAACTTGAAAAATCAAAGTTCCTATGCCACTTCTTGAGTCCCAGCAAGAACAGCTAAGTGGGAAGCATAATGGTACTCCTCCCCTTGAACAATCTTTAAACTACTGCTCAAAATTAAAATATTTATGAACATTAAAAATCTTATGAACAAAAGAAAAATCTACAGCAAACCTGACTGTAATCACTAAGTTTACAAATTAATACCAAACACTAGGAACGTTTATAAAATACTCTTCAAGCAGGAGGGACTTTTCTGGAAAAGTATTTTATTTCAAGTCCCATGTGAGCAATAGCTGATACGAAATAGCACTTGTATTCTTTTTCCGCTCATCTTCCTTCCCATCAATACATTATTTTAGAACAGGTACTATTTTGAGATCAACACACCAATTTTTTCCAGATGCTGTCATGACACAGGAAGCAAACTGCACCTCCAAATTACCTTGCAGAATTTGGATCATGGTTACTAAAGACGACAAGGAAATCCCACTCCCTTCCACCACTGAAACGCTCTGTAGTAGATGTGATATAAGAAAACATACTAGTTGAAGCAAATGCCGTCGATTCAGAAACCCATGCCATAAAGCCCCAAAACTCAAAGTTGATGAGTGAAGGTTATGCTTGTCACAAACAGCATCTGTAATTTTCATGCAAGTTACTTACACATCACTAGAAAATGCTTTAGCACCCAGAAACGCTTTACAAGGAGTAGCACAAATGGTGAGAAAAGTCAGGCAAAAACTTCTGGTACCGAACTACCCTGCTGTAATTGACACGCAGCAAGGGAGAAGAGTTGAGGCTGCTCTAGGAACACTGATTTGGAATTTATTTTTCTCTTACATGAGGTCTTAAAATCTTAATTGTAATTCACTACATCAGCCAAAAAGTCTGTGCAACTTTAAGAGATCAGAAACTTAACATCAAGCCTGGAAGCAAGGGTACTTCCCTAATCCATATTTCTAAAAGCACAGAGAAATTTGTCACAGGCCTAAAGAAAATAAAGTATTCCTGCAAGGAGTCCTTCACTGCCACTACCTACTTCTGTATCTGTTCCACAGGCACAAAGATGACTTCAGCTGCCAGGGCTGGAAAGACAGCACCTCTCACATGTACCTTTTTTAAACCTGTAGTTTAATAACGTTTCACACAGTAAGTATCCTACAGGTAGCAAACTGCAACATACAAGCAACACATATTGAAATGAAAATCTTGTGGTTTATAAGATTGAAAGCTCTCCTACCTCCCAAAAAATGCTTACCAAGATGTAAAAAACCCCACAAAAACAAAAAACAAGCAGGATTATTTTTAATTTTTTTGAAGAAAATTATTACATTTTCCTCCCACATGCAAGGCTTTTAGATAAGTTGCTGATGGGAGGGAAATGAGATGACCTTACCCAGAGGCAAGCATAATGTACAGCACCTTGGAATAAATATTACACAAGTCAGCTGGCTGAGTAAGGCTTAAGAAATACCTTGATAAACAGCTAATGATATGAAAGGCAAAGCTTTTGGCTCCAGCTCAGAAAAATAATTACTCCCATCTGGGCACACAAGACCCGAAGAAGGGCTACAGTTTCACTGGGCACAGGAAAATTCTCACAGCCTTGCAGTTGTCTTTTCCACAGCTACACTGGGTGGGTGCTCACCAAGTAGTATTCAGGCCAACAACTAGAAGTGTACACCACCACAATGTTCTCTCAGGGAAGAGGTTACCTGTCCTTCCCATCAGTGCACGAAGCTGATGGAAATAAGAGACCAGACCTTCTGAAGTGGTTGTGCTGCCATGAAATCCCACTGCTACAGATGTGCCTTTACAAAGTGTTTGATTCATTTTTCTCACACATACATGTACCTAAGTCAGCCACAACAGTGCTCTGTAAGGGGTTTCTTCAACAACCCCGATATGTGGAAGAAACCATCATTTTTTTTTTTTTTAAGGCAGCAGCAAATCTTGCATACCAAAACCCACTGTGGTTAAGAAAAAGCATTTACCCATTCTCACAAATATAGCCCTTACATAGCACAAGTCTTGAGTCAAGAAAGGTTTGCTGTCACTGGGAAAACTTTATACTGCTATTTTTCTTGCTGACTGCTTGTTTTATGTGGGTGGGGTAGTGTTTTTATTGTTCTGGACTGCATTTTAATTGATGGCAGAGTGCCTGGAGTTTGGGATTGGCATCTCTTCCATTGTTTTTGTTGAGATAAATAAATACATTTTCCCCCTCCTTTTAAAAAATTAAATACACACCATACTCTCACTTGCTAAAAACAAAGCAGGCTGCTACAAAAAACCCACAAAACAAACAAAAGCTTTCAGATGGCAAAAACAATCTACTAAACTCCTGCTGCAAGCAATTCACCACCCAAAAGCCTCATCCCTGCTTCCAACCCTCTAAAAAAGCCAAAACCACCCCAAGACACACACACACACAAAGATGCAACAGTGAAGGCCAGCAATACTGTTCAGTGGCTACATGTAACTCTGAAGAAGAGACTGAAGATTAGATTTTTGCATCAACTAGGAGGATGCGAGCCTGCAGAATGGGTAAGATATGTTCTCAAGGCAAAAAAATCCAGGGAAATTAAAAGCAGCTTGAAAAGGAGTTATCAAAGAGTTTGGTTCAGTACTGAATGGAGAGTCACTGAAGCAAATGTAACAAGTGAGGGAGGGAAGGAGTGGTCTATCAAGCAGACACAGCTAGTAATGCCAACAAAAGAAATCAACACCCCTCTCCAACCAAAAAACCCAAACCTAACAGCAGAGCCATATATCAATGCAAAACTTCAAAACGTAAACTTTTTTCAAAAGCAGTGTGAAAGCAGCACCTATATCAATACTCAAAACCAACAATAACCAGCCAGAATCTAAAGCACTTGAATAGAAACATGCTGTTACTGATGCTGCTAAAGTAACATTTTTCATAGTATAAAAATGTTTGCTATGTTTTCTGACATAGTAATCAGAATGCTGCCCTGTTACAATGTGACACAAAGAAAAAAAAATTTTTGCTCAGCTATGGATTCAAGGCCCCCCACAGTAGTAGTGGCACTGCAATCGCTAGCATGTTCTGCTGTTCCAGGGGACAGGAATTAAAAAACCAAAATAACCACACACATGCATGCACACACCCCCCTCCCCAAATAAGCAGGCTGGAATTATTTAAGGAGAAATAAAGTGTCAGCACCAAGCTAAATTGTTCTCATTAGCCAAAACATTTTTTAAAAATACTTTAATATTACACTTGCATGAAAATTGTATGAGCTCTTTATGCCAGGCAGTGTTTCAGCATGTTCCCCAAGTGCACACAAACAAAAAACATATGACAAACTGTTGTCTCCCAACTGATTAAAGTATTTCTTCCTGGCATAGAAAAGCACTTAGTTAACTGCTGTGAGTCTGGGCCAACAGAAGTATTCCATCCACTACCAAGCACAAAGTTCAAACCTGAACACAAATACTCTTCAAAACTTGCAGCTTCTGAAATAGCAGAAAGATTATGTCTGAGTAACTTGTTTTCAACCCCGAGCTACTTGCCGAGTTGAAAGAACCGATACGAGTTGGACGAGCCCAACTACACTGTCTCTCTCCAGCATGTTTGGAAGAAGTGGAACATGTTCAAATCCTTCTTCCCAAAGCATTGTGACAGCAATAAAGCCACATCAGCCTAACACACACACACACAGAGAATTAGGGAAGGAAAAGCCTACATATGTTTAAAATGTCCCAGTTTCTTTCTGTTGCAGTATTCACTTGTATGGCAAAGCCCTTCAGTTCCAGATACCACAATCATTGAAAGCAAGCATTTCAAGCACCCACAACTAGTTCAGTCTAATATGCCATGAAGAGCACCAGTGCCTTTCCAAATGGCACAACCCAGTAAAACCCAGCAGCTTGCTCTACAGCTGGTACAAAATTCAAGACAAAATCCAATTTTGCCTTTTTTTTTGTTTTTAAATAGACAGCTAAAAAAAGTTATTTGTACACAAGGCTTGATGTCTTACCCAGAAGAGCTTCCAGCATTTTGTGCCTCGATACTCAAGACAAGGTGTAAAACAAGCTGAGAGCTACTTGCTCCCTTACTACATATTCTCAAAAGACCCCAGGTACACAGATAATAGCTGTTCTGAAGAGCAGGCCCATTAACAGACAGCAGTCATACTGAAAAGGTACCCTGTACCCTGTAAATCCTACCTGTTTACTTTTTGCAGCCTTTCCAGAAGAATTTTTGCTTCCTTTAGCACCCTCCATGTTTCTTAAAACATTGATGAAATCTTTCTTGGAAACAGATGACAGCAGTTTAGCACGCTGCCTGTCAGAGCTCCCAGCTTTCTTCACCTTCTCATCAACGTTCTTTTGATGTGTTTTGACAGCATTAAATAATTGTACAACACCTCTGGGATGGGGAAAAAACAAACAAAACAAAACTCAAGTTCCATTTACAGAAATGAACCCTCTACCGAAGCAACTAATCAGAACAGATGATGGATAGCTTCTAGCTCCCTTAAAATGTCTACTCAGAACCTCAATTCAGTTAAGTAACAATTACTAAAAAAAGAGACTTCAAATTTTCACTTTTCCTTCACAATTATCTCTATGAGCCAGCAACCAAAAAATCCACAGCTAACTAATCAGACCCTGACATACACACAGTAACATGGGACTGAGATCAGTGCAAGTGCATGTTTCATCCCCAAAAGCATTTTACTTGTCCTACAATCAGCTATTAAATTTCTCAGTCAAGACCTCAAGAGCAGCTGAAGCAGAGATACAAGGCAGAGGAATGAGTAAGGAGACTGCTACAGGCAGCACATCAAGGTGTTCAAATAGTTCTGCGACACCAAGCTACCACAATGCAGAACAGGCGACTGGACTTAATAGCCGTGGATCTGGCGAATCCTCTGCGGAGCAGGAAAAGCACAGAGTAGTAGAAACAACTGTTCTGCATTTTTAAAGCATTAAATAAACAAGATGAGGGGATCTAACAAAGCACTTCTGTTAAACAAGCATTATATTCCCATCTAAATTTTCACTCTTTCATAAAGCTTCTGAAATCTTTTGTTTAACTTGATAGTGTACAATGCAGACCTGTATATAAATCACACGGCTCCTGCTAGTCACTTCTTAAAGACTTCAATCTGATTGGAAACAGATTACCTGCACAGGCCTTTCCTTCCCCTTTTCAATATACAGATATTTAAAGGAAAGCATTCAGAAAAACTCTTACCTCGTGGCAATTCTCTGAAGATTTCTTTCTGTGTCTCGGTCTTTAACAACATCTGGCTTCACTCGGCACATCATCTCCCACTCCCGCTTTTTATCGAGCTGTGTTATAAATATTGTGATGTGAAACAACATGGAGCATTTCAAAACACAGCATATGCTAACAGAGTATATAGTAGGAAGGAAAAAAGAAAAATCAACAAAACTCAGTTTGGTTTGAGGGTCAGGAGAACTCCAGTACAAGGCTGGACAACAGGTCTGAGGCAAGTCTCTTACACTGAGACACCAGGGGACACAGACAAATATCAGAGTCACCTGACTTCAACAAAACCTAGTAAAGACTCACACAAGAGAAATGCCTCTGGCTCAAGAGAAGCAAGAGGAGCCTAAAAACACTCAAATGCTTTCACACTGACTGCTCTGGACAAGGAAATTATTCAAAGACAGCTTTCAACTCCAAGACTTCACAAGCTGATCACAGAGAAATTTATGTATAATGAAACCCTGAGTCTATCAAGCCAGTCACGCTGCATTTTGAGCCTTGGGAATTTGACTTCCTCCACTGAATTAATCCCAGTACAGTTTGTGGCTGACAGCAGCACACAGCAAAGACTACAATGGGCAGAACTCAAACACCAAGAATGCCAAGTGTCCAATGGAGAACGACTCCTGTGCACAGCACTGATTTGTGTCTTCGAGGCAAAACGAAACCAATCCACTTTCTTGTTAACAGAGGCTGCACCAACACAAGCTTTATTTCTGCTACAATAGGAGAACACTATTTCCCCAGCCCCTGCTTCAGGAGTAAGGTACTGAAGGGTTTGTTTGGTTTTATAACTTTTAACAGTTTTGCAGTGTTCTAGACCTGGTGATGTTGCAATCATTCTGTTATATGCAAGAAGTCTTTAATGGAATTACCTTTATAATTCCAGGCAGACTACTATGAATTTGTGAGTTTATGACCATATTTTGATCAAAAGAACTGCCCTATTCTACCTTCCATCAGCATGAAGTTATAAGTCAGACTGTTCTCAAATTTGTCTCAAGATAAACAAGTCGGCTTGGGGACCTGCACCTCACCTCTGCTTTGCAGTACTCCCACATGTGTGCTGGATAAGAACGAGCATTCAGAACAAGCAGAACTAAGCAGATGCCATGAAGCTTTCTGTATTTCAAAGGCAGGCCATAGCCTAACCACAACATGTCCCAGACTGTCAGGACAACAACTTGGATACCTGACTGAAACAGAACTAGTAAGATGAGACATTAGAACTATTAATGTATTTTTGGCCTGAAGGTAAATCAATCACAGCCTGGAATTAAAAGTTCCACTAAAGACACGCAAACAAATTACTTGATTGCCAACACAGTTTTGTTTTCCTCATAACAGCTTCAGAACCAGAAGCAATTTAGAGCATGGACACTCTGCCCTACCAGGAAAATGGAGGGGAACAACCAACCATTCACAACCACATGAACAATTACTGCAATTTCAACCTAGAGGCCTTTGATTTCAGAAGTTGCAGCAAAATTTAAATGAAAGCAATTTTCTTCTCCCCCCTTCCACTTTTAATGAGCTAGAACTATTTCAACACATAATGCTGACAAAGCGAATTACACTCTAAATTAACAACAGCAATTAGAAAACTAAGCTTAAAAGCTGCTGCTTTCACCCTTGCAACAACAAAAAGACTTTAAGCTGACAGAGTAGAACAGTCCTGCTGCCAAAGATCAGCCTGCCTGGCAGCCCAGAAAAAGCAGTAAGGAAAAAAGCCCTACAGCAGAACCTTATGGAAAGTAAAAAACCTGAAGCTACTTGAGATCACTGAGATTCCAAAACTGAGTCAGTCTCAGAGCTCTAATTTGAATGAACCCCTGGTGAAAGGATGTTGTTTGTATTCCCACCTGACTGTGACTGCACAAGAAAATATTCTACTTCTCACCTTCATCCTCTTCTCCAGCCTTTCTTGTTTTTCCTTTTCTCTCTCCTTCTCCATTCTTTTATTCTTGGCCAAGATGGTAGACCTGTTCTGTGGAATCTTTTTGTTGAGCACTTTTGCCATGGCATCTGCCCAGCCGGCACTTGGGCCAGCTTTGGAGCTTGCTGTCTCTTCAGCCATGTCGCCGAGGGTTGGTGTTTCATCTTCATCATCACCGTCCACAGCTTCACTTCCTGAAGAGTAGCTGTCTTCTGGAAGTCCTGAGTTTATTGCTGAATCTAAGAGTTAAAAATTAAAAAAAAAAAAAAGTATCAGACATTCTGTTTCTAGCAAGGATCCATCACTAGCTTCATTTGCTCTGTGTATAAAAGTTACCTGAGTTTAGGGCCACGTACTGTTTACTGTTACAATTCATTCCTCAAGCAGGCATATACTACCCTGATTAATTTATTAGAAAGTATCCAGTGCAAGTGCTTGCTCACTTCAGCAATGACTTAAAGGGATTTAAGAGGTTGGGTAAAAAGGGAAAAGACAGCCTTGGAAATTTATTATTAGATTAATAAATATTTTTATGCCCAGGAAGATTTTTTTTTTTTGCAGGTGGAGGGATGTTTCCATAAAGTACCACATTTTTTAGTTCAAAAAATGTAGAGTTACAAACGCATATGCACACGGATGTATAGACCCATATACGTGCATGCCTACGTACGAACTGCAACAGTGACACCTAGTGTTTCGATGCAAACAGTTGCGTGCATTAAATTTGAGGGCAACCACATGCATTTCTCCCAGGGAAGCAAAATCTGCTGGAGGAAAACAAAAGCACCACCAGCAAACCCACGATGAGCGCAGAGGGGAGGCTGCTTGGTGAAATGAAGAGTCGGGTCAGCTGGCGCGTAGCTCGACAGAAAACAGAGGCACTGAGAGCTTTTCTGGTAGGAGTAACTGCTCAAGCTGTTGATATGCAAATAAAACACCCCCAAATTGAAGTTTCCTTACCCTACGCCCCCTTTGAAACAACTGAAAAAAAGGGGGGAATTAAATTGGAAACACTGAAGCTGGGAACCAAGACACAGCACAACAGGAGAGAAGAGCCAACCAGAGAGCAAATCAAACACCACTTCCCTCAACAGTCATCTCAGTGGGTCAAAGAGCAAAACCAAAGCCTTTAGTAGTGTGGATGATCAACTAGAATGAAGCAGGCTGCAACTTTAGGGTGTGTCAAAATACGTTGGGTTATTTCAGAGGACCCACTTTATGATGTAATCAAAGGCAGAGCATACAAGTGTCCTGCCACTATTAACCATTCCACTACTAATTGTGCCACTCAAAACCTTAAAATTATATACAAGTTTCAAGGCCACAAATCAAGTGCTGGACAGAGGGGGGTTGGTTTCTGACACCTGGCCCACTGGCAAGGGGATAAATCCCCAACCTACTCAGAGATACCAGCTGACTGCTTTCATACATCTACCACTCTCATTCTATTTAAAAATCACAGTGCTAAGTACTACCCAGCCAAGTGCTTTACTTTGTAAGCACTACTATATCCTGGGAATTACCTTTATCAACCAAATCATTAAGAGAATGAGGAGTCAGGGCTGCTTCACAAGATGTTTTCCATAAAACCATGCAGACAGCTATTAATGACATTCTTTACTAATCAATTGCACATTTAGTTATTTAAATGTAAGCACAGACTCTGTTGCCAGACTCTTTACTCTGCCATCTCTATGTGCCTTTTTGAACCAGCAAAACACCCCAACGCAGCAGGGCTGTCCAGTTTAATACAAAGTGTCTAATGCCCAGGCATGCTTAGAGGATCAGAGAACATTTAGTTATCATCATGGAAAGAAGCAAGATTATATGTTTACATCCAAAATGTAGAAGATAAACACTTACTAAGTACTTGTGTGTCACCTGTATCAGTATGATTTTTACTACCACCAAGGTAAACACAGTGCTGTGCCATGCTCCATGCAGGTTAAATTATGGAGTGCTTTCTTCCAACAATCCTTACTACAAATGGGAAATTTAGAAGTGATAAATTTGTTCAATACATTCAGAAACTACTACCAAAGGCATCCTTTCCATGGTATCAGTATGTCCACATATCCCAATTTCCAAAATTATAAAAAAGAATCAAGTCACTGCATGTAAAGAGGTAGGTGCATCATCACATCCTGCCTCTCACATCTAATACAATCTGTCAAGTTTTCACCCCTATGCCTTGTCCATGCCAGAGTACTGCTATCTAGTCATTACACAAGGATGTAACCCTTACTTGTGACATTATAGACCCACAAAGTCTAAGAGACACCAAAAGTCCAGACATGCATTCTACTCACTGCTTAGGACCAACTTCCAAAGTTAACCATAGAAAACAGATTACACTTACAGAGGAAAATTCAAAAGCACGTTTCAGGCTCCTAATTTGCCAGTAAAACAAGATAATGCCAACAGTATTTTGCTTTCAACAATTACAGAAAGGCAAACAAGGCTTCAATAATCATTCATTATTTATAATATGTCATAGGATCTGTCAATTGCATGAAATAAACCAGAGGTATTTTGGAGTAATTTAAACTAGATTAAGTCTATCAGAAGTAGGGCCCAGGGCTTTGATCTGAATTGGAGAGACTGAAGCCTGTCATAGATTTACTATAAAAAAAGCACTAGTTATGTGTGTGAGAAACAGAAGTACACATCGGGTTGCCCCCACTCCCGACAGTGTTCAAGGTCAGGTTGGATGGGGCTTTGGACAACCTGGGATAGTGGAGGGTGTCCCTGCCCATGACAGGGGGCTTGAAACTAGATGGGCCCTTCCAAACCCAAGCCAAGTCCAATTACATTACACAATTAAGAAAGGATCACAAGAAGCTCGGTATACCCTCCCCAGACAGGAAGGAAGGGGCAGGAATGAGCGGAGAACCACATGTAAAGGATGGAGTAAAGAGAGTGTTTATGCTCTCTCCCGCCGCGCTGCTCAATTTGGCGTGTCCCGCGGGTTCCCTTCGGCGCAGGGTGCGGATCCCCGTCTCAGACAGACAGACAAAAGCAGACGCACAGCCCATCTCACCCGCGAGCTCATCAAGCTCTGCTCCATCGCTACCCTCCCCACCCCCCCGCCCAAAAGAGGCAGCCCAGGAACACACGGCAGAGAAAGTTACTTTGGTGGAGCCAGGGACAAACAAGCCTCCGGCGTTACCCCGCGGGTAAGACAGAAGAAAAACCGACCGCGCAGGGAGGCATGGGCCGGTGGGCAGAGGCAGGCACGGCCCCAGGGAAAGCGACCCCCATGGGACCCCGCTGCCCCCACCTCACGGTCTTCAGTAAGTGGGTGGGCCGGGGCCTCAGCTCCCGCCGCCGCCCCGCGACAACCGGCTCCAACCCTCGGCACAGGCTCCGGAGGAGGCAAGGAGGGTCCCGGGCCCACCGGCGAGCTCGGACGGGGCAGACAGGAGCAGCCGACGGGGTCGGAGGCGGCGCACGGTGGAAGCCGGGAAGGCCTTAGAAGCCCGTCCGAGCAGAGGGGGACCCAACCGCCTTCCCGCTCCCACCCCTCCCCACTCCCTCCAGGGAAGCGGCGCCCGTTACCGCTGTCCGCCTCCTCGAACGCCGCAGCCCCGCATCCACGTGGGCCCGCACCGGCTGCCGCCATGTTCCCGTTGGGTCCACCCAGTTCCGTCTTCCGGGCCGGCCCCCACGCCGCGAACCTGCGTCCCGGCTCCAAAGGTTCCGGGCAGACGAGCAGTGGCTTCCGGGGCGGGCCGCGGGCCTGAAGAGCCGCCTGGGCACCTCGGCGAACCAGCCGGGGTTAGACGCGGGTGTTTTTAACTGAACAGGCGGTAGAAATAACAAAGTAAACGAAGCAGAAGGGGCTGCCAGGGCAGCTTCTCCCCCTCGGGCGTTGGGTCGCTGCCCCTCCCAGCAGCGGGCAAAGCCCAGCGAGACCCCGAGGGCCTCCCCTCCTCGGGCTGATGGGGCCTTCAGAGTCATCGTCGTGGGGTCACCGCCACACAGGCGCCGATGCGTGGCCTGGCGCTTCCCTGCGTCGGGAAAGCCCGTCTCAGCCGCAGCGTACAAACCCGGGAAGGCTCAGGCTGGTAATTCGCTTGCAGCCTGGGGAGCCACTGTGAACATGGCAACAATAAAAACAGGTCTTTGTGGTACTTGCTGTAGGTGGTGGGGTGGGAAGGAGAATTTGAAGTCTCGCCTTTGCAGTGCTGATGTCACAGAATCCCAGAATTGCAGGGGTTGGAAGGGACCTCAAGGGATCAAGTCCAACCCCCCTGCCAAAGCAGGATTCTTAGGGCAGATTGCACAGGTAGGTGTCCAGATGGGTCTTGAATATCTCCAGAGAAGGAGACTCCACAACCCCCCTGGGCAGCCTGTCCCAGGGCTCTGTCACCCTCACTGTGAAAAAGTTCTTACTCACACTGATGCACAACTTCCTGTGCTCCAACTTGAGGCCATCGCCCCTTGTCCTGTCCCCACAGACCATGGAAAAGAGGCTGGCTATTTCCCTGTGTCCCACACTTGAGAGATTTATAAATGTTAATAAGATCCCCTCTTAGTCTTCTTTTCTCAAGCCCCAGTTCGTTCAGCGTTTCCTCATAGGGGACATGCTCCAGGCAAAAGTTTACTACATCTTCTCAAGCATTTACCATTTTCACACTGATGCTACATACTGTTTTGAATACATTTTTCCTCTGTCCTCTGAGGATACTCATGGGGCAGTCCTCTCAATCTGTTAGGTTCCTCTCCACTAATATCTGTAGAAGGGACAGGCTCAAACCTGCTTGGAAACGAAAGAGCATATAAGTCCCAGGTAGGTGGAGAAGGTCATTGACCCTTTGTAACAACTCTGCTTTTCCTCTGCTGCATCCAAAATGCCATGTTCCACCACAGGGATGGGTGGGTGTTAACCTGTAGTCATGCTGTAGTTACCAGCTGCAGTCATCATCCCAGATAACCTGGCTGCAGGCCACCAAGAGACTTAAACATTGGAGTCTGATGTTGGTTTAGTTGGATAGGTGTGGAAGTAAATGAAGACACCTGCTGCCTCCAGTGGCCTTTGGATGAAGATCTTTAGGCTTATATTTCAATAGAATAGAAATGAAAAAAAAAAATCCCTGTGATAATTTCTAATATAATCCCTTGTTATGTGTTAGAAATAGTGAATGGCATCTGTGAGAACCCAATGTTGTAGCATACCTCATATGTTTCTGTAGCATCTCTCTCAGCTTCCCATGTACAGAACCCTTGTTATCCCAGCTGAACACCTCAGTGTTTATCATCTGTCTGGCTGTGTTTCCTGGGTTTCCCCTAGGGCTGCTACCACTCTCTTCCTCTACACTTTGTGAGCAAATTGTCTTTACTCACACATCTCCCCTGAAGAGCTGCCCTTTTGGTTCCAGTGAAGCCTGAATACCAAGCCAGCATAATAATGTTCAAAATCTTTGCTGCTTTTGTATGTCATGTTCAGTGCTTGATTCCCACACTAAAGAAAGATCAATATCACCAGATTGAAGATGAATATGATAAAGATCTTCAGTGCCCCAAGGTTTGAACATGTTTATTCTCATTTCCATTTCTCTGGTTTAGCTGATGCCATGTTTTCTCCCTGACTCTGCAGAGTATTTGCAGATGAAGCAAGAAGAGCCGTTCATGAGTAAATCACAAAATACTGTACTGTCATATAATAACTACTCCTTTAATCTCATATTCAATAAAATTCATATAAACTGACATTTAATAAATCATAATAAAATACTACCTAATCCTCTGCAAATGTTTTGCCTCATGAAAGTTCCAGACCAGCTCCCAGCAAGGTCAGGTGGAAACTTTCTATCTCTTTCCCTTGGTGTTCATTTGAGTCCTGAGCCTTACAGCCACCAATGAAGTAATTCTTAATGGTTTTAGGAGGGAGACACAGAGCATTTTCAAACCTTTAATGAATTTATGTTCAGAAATGAGGGCATTTTTTTGACTTAGTTGAATACTTGAGTAACTGTTAGCTACCTAAACAATGAAAGCTGTAGAAAATCCAAGATGACCTCTCATGTACATAAAAAAAGAAAGGGGGGGTGTTAGGTCTGAGGCTCAGAGTCATGAAGTGAAAGATGACACTAAAAGGAACCTGTGAAATCTTGCCCATTGACTGTGGCAGGTTATCACATTGTGGATACATGAAGTAATGCTGGGTCATCTTAAATCTGTGTTTTCCTAACTTTAAGTGCTTGAGTTTGCAACTGTCTGTATTATTTAACACAATTTATTCTGCACATAGCTAGTGATTATTATATATTACCTTTCAACCAATACCACCATGCCATTTGAAATACAGCTTCCTGGTTTAAGAGATATGTATGCTTATATTTCATGTTGAGGAGTAATTACTATTTCCTTCCATACCAATATGAGAAAATGAAAGAGAGATAAAAGGGCTTAATGTACCTGGTAGCTAAATCTTTAATTCCTCTCTGTTTCTTCTTCACTAATTCCATTCATTCCTTTAGGCTCAATAACCATTCTTATTTCATTCTATATTTCATAGGAATGAATTGTGGTAATGATATATTACCTGACATAATTGAGTTCAAAACATGAACTACTAACTGGAATTTTAGAAATTCATGTCAGATTTCCTCCATTTTGTCAATACCTCAATCGTAGGAGTTTGCTGGGGCTACAAGGAAGAATGAGGAAAAGAGAGATTTGCACCCAAACTGAGGTTTATGTCCTCAGTAGATTTTAAGTCTTTAAAGACTTGCCAAGGAGGGCAGATGGAAAACAAAACAGTCAATGAATGTTTTAAACTTTAAGGCTTTGAAGTTTTTAGGGTTTTTTGAATTTAAATTATCAAATGTGATGAACATGGCTGACAATAATTTTGAACAATCATCAGTGGTGGTTAAAAGAGAGAAGAAAACTAAATTTGCAAATACAGGAAAGAAGAAAAACTTAGGTAAGCACATTAAGTTGTCTCCTACTCTCTGGAAATCACAAAAGAGACCAGGGCTTGACTGTAGTAGAAGATGAGCCAAATGTTTAATACACTGGTGGTTCAGCCCCAAAACAGTGGTTGAGCAGCACATGCTGCTGACTCACTCCCAAAGGGGAAACAAAGAGCCTCCACACATTGGGATAAAGACTGCTTACTGACAAAATCACCATGAAAAGGGAACACTAATAGCCCATCTCAAATTTTACTCACACCCAGTTGTAACAGAGTAGCTTACCAACCTGATGATAACACCAAGCACTGCACCAACAGGAGGACCAACCTGATACCCCAGCCACAGTCAGACTGCTCTGACTGCACCACTCCAACCAGCCCCTTTTATGGGGGAGTGATGTCAGGTGGTGTGAAACAGCCCAGGCTAACTCAGCTCACCTGTGCTGAGCCAGCTCACCTGTGCTGGCTGCCTGGGGAGGTTAGCTCTGGCCTGGCTGGAACCAGAACTAATACCCAAATCAGAATAAAAGCCTCCAAAAGTGCCACAACAGTGACTTAGCTTGCATGAACCAAGGGTTGTGCGGGTAGAGCTCCTGTAAATACTGACAGTGGGGATGTGCCACCAGTTATAAAGCAAACTGCAGAGAAAGGTAATTTTCTAAGGTGATCAATTAAGAGAGTCATCATTTATTACTGCTGAGTAGTCTCAGGGAAGCTTATACACATTTTTATTTAAAAGGTTTATCTATTTTTTACTTGAAACTTTTTAGAATCATAGAATCTCCTGAGTTGGAAGGGACCCATAAGGGTCATTGAGTCCTACTCCTGGTTCCACACAGGGTCAGCCACATCAGAGCATGTGACTGGGCATGTTGTCCAGATACTTCTTGAACTCAGTCAAGCTCAGTGCTGTGACCACTTCCCTGGGGAGCCTGTTCCAGTGTCCAACCACAGCATGAAGCTGTTCCCTCGGGTTCTATCACTGGTCACCAAAGAGAGGAAATCATCATCTGCCCCTTCGCTCATCCTCGTCAGGAAGCCACAGGCCATGATAAGGTCTCCCCTAAGCCTCCTCTGCTCCAGGCTGAACAAACTGAGGGACTTCAGCCTCTCCTCATAAGACTTCCCCTCCAGACCCTTCACCATCCTTATTGCCCTCCTCTGGACACTCTCCAATACCTTTGTGTCCCTCTTGTACTGCAGCGCACAAAACTGCACCCAGCACTCAAGGTGAGGCCGCACCAGCGCAGTGCAGAGCAGGATAGTCACCTCTGTGGACCAGCTGGCAATGCCGCACTTGATGCACCCAGGATACGGTTGGCCCTCCTGCCTGCCTGGGCACACTGCTGGCTCACATTTAATTTGCTGTTGCTCCAGATCCGTCTCAGCATGGCTGGCCCCCAGCGTCTGATCCCCCAGTCTGTGGGTGCAGCCAGGGTTTTTCCTTCCCAAGTGCAGAATCCAGCACTTGCCCTTGCTAAACTTTGTGCTGTTGGTGATTTCCCAGCTCTCTAATCTGTCCAGTTCTCTCTGCAAGCCTTCTCCACCCTCAAAGGAGTCAACAGCTCCTCCCAATTTGATGCCATTTGCAAATTTATTTAATACACCCTCTAGTCCTGCGTCCAGGTCATTTATGAAAACATTAAAAAGAACTGGGCCTAAAATGCAGCCCTGGGGAACCCCTCTAGTGGCTGGCTGCCAGCCAGATGTAACCCCATTCACTGTCGCACTCTGGGCCTGACCCATCAGCCAATTGCCCACCCAGTGCATTATGGCTTTGTCTAGTTGTATGCTAGACATTTTGTCCAGCAAGACTCTGTGAGACATTATGCCCAACTATTATTCCAAACTGTAAAAGCTTCCTGAACCTATTTTGGTAATTCTAACGGTCTTCACAAAAGCAGGTGAATCCTTGCAGATGATTTCATATCAGCTGTAAAAAGGTGTTATGAAATAGAGATGCAGAAGTGTTAGTCAAAAGAGTGTTGTAGCTACAAACCAAAAACTGGGTTGGCATAATTGAGGAAGATGAGGTAATATCCTTGTACAATGCTGTAAGAGCTAAAGAAGTGTTTTATGCTAAACTAGCCAAACATTTTCATAATATATTTGATTTAAGTATAAGACAGGGAAGATCTGTTTTCTAGCTAAACTTGACCTTTGCTTTCAAACGTGTTTGTACAAAATCAGCAACTGCATATACTTTTACACATCATTTATTACCAGATTTTGATATACCTACCTACCTTCCATAGTACCTGGTTGCATAAGCTATCTAACACAAATCAGGATAAGTAAAATCTGGTTTATAAAAAACTTCCAAATCCCTGTTCAGGAGGGCTGTTATATACCTGTGAACTCTCAGCACATGAAAACTCTCCATCAATATTTGTGAGCCTGGATCATGTGCTTACTGAGCATGTGCATAAATACCTTCACAAAGCCTGTATACACGAGATTGTGGGCATGTGCTCTGTAGCTGGGATGTGCTACTCACAGCTGAGTGCTGATGAAAAGCTGTGATCTCATAGCAGCAAATCTTCTGTAAAATGATTCAAGTTGGTTTTTTTTTTCTCCTAACAACTGAGGCATGATGGGAAGTGGTTTACAGCTGGTCTTCTGTCACACATTCAGATTTTTTAATGCTATGTTTTTAAGAACCTGAACTCTACTACTAGTAAGGTCACAAGAACACTTTAAACACAGGGAACTAAACTTTGCATTCAAAAGTATTGCTGCAAAGGAATTTATTTCTAAAAATCAATTCCTCCACTCCCTCCTCCTTACATTGAAGATCATTACTAATCAGTGAAACAAGCTGGTACTTGGCTAACAACCATAGTTAAGACTAACTTAAACAAGGTGAGAACTATTAAGAGTCTTAACCATGACTGGAACATATTTAGAGAGACCTTAATTCTCATGTAGGAAATGGCTTAAGTAAGTTTAGAGAAAGATGGATGGAGAAGTTGTTTGGTCAAGTAAGCCACATGTTTTAAGGTGGGTGCTGGAAAAATTCATTGTTCTATCTGTTTTCATCAGGCTTTCTTTTTCTTTTTTTTTTTTTTTTTTTCCCCTGTGTTCTTACAACAGGCACCCTTCCAGGTAACATTTGGTTTATTTTTTGAAGTCTTTTAGGAGGCTTTACTCTTTGATGAAATTCAAGTGGGTAAGTTTCTGCTTTTCCTGAAGTCAGTAACAGATTTGCCACTGTGTTCAGGGAAGGTAGAATTTTATGCCGTGCTTTTAGTTCCTGTGCCAAATTGTAACTACTAATGATTGTCAAACTTATTGGCTTGTCTGTAAGCCTCTTGTGATTTACCTTGATGATGGAATTACTAATAGACATACCTGTTATGGTAAAACTACTCTTTCAGCTTTCATCTGTATTTTAGTATTAGCTAAACTTGAATGGCCTTTTTCTTTTTTTCCAGCACCAACAGAAATGATTCTTGCAAATTAACTCCTTGAATTTACTAAACAGTCTGCCTGTAAATTGAGTTAGTGACTGGAACAAGAGACTTGGCTCTAACTGTGTAGCTGTTTGTCATGTATCAGAGCAAACAGTGCTTGGTTCTGTTTTGCTTATTCTTGAGTCCATCTTTTGTAGGATAGGCTTTGCTACCTTTACCCTCTCTGTAAGGAACCACCCAGCCCAATGGTGTAAGTGTCCCTGTGAAACCTTCAACTTCAGGGTTTTGTGGCCTGGTCACTTGCCCAAGGTTTCATTTGAGCCTCATCACTATGTTCATTGAAAAGTATTTGAGAAAAGAATAACACTATATACCTTCATCTGAACCTGTAGAGAAGCTGTATTGCTTGATTTAGTGTTGTTTTCTTTTGTCGCAGTGTGTTTGGAATGGATCTAAGGAAGTTATTGAAAAACACAAAGTCAGCTTTACTCTTAATTTCAAAACAAGTTCTGTAATTGTTGGTTTCTTTTGAGTGAGTCCTATTGAGTAAATTGGGTTCATTGGGCTGTTCAGCCTTCTGCCCAAGTGAGCTTCCCCATGCTGACAGGCGCTTTGTTTGCTCTACAGCAGTGTGGCTGCTGGGAAGTACCATTTTGGCAGCAGGAAAAAACAACTTGGCTTTCACTCTCAGGACAAAATCATTTAGCTAGCCCAAGATTTGTGAAGAGCCAGAGTAAAGGGTTTATGATGAACTTAATAAATAGGTAGACTTGCTTTTTGTATAAGACTTATTTTTCAAGTTGCTGGTTTTCATTTCTGCATTTAAGTTGGTCATTGCTGTCCCTTAAGAAGAAAAAGGTGGCAGAGGGTGGAATTGGAGAAAAGTTAGAATCCTGGGAGAGGGTAATATGGTCGTTCTGGGTGTGGTTTTGCTTGGGTTTGGTGGGGTTCTTCAATTGGATATAATTTTGACACGCTCAACTGGAATTATTAGGTGTGCAGGTTCACAATTCTAGGATGTGTGTGTACATTACTGCTGAAAACCAGCCCCAGGTTTTTAGTACTGTTGTATGCTTCTTTTATTGCTATCCTGTGTCTGTCTGAGAAGATGAATGTGGATCCCATGTACACAGGTGATGTTTCTAATAGAACTTGGTGGAAGTTCTTTCTGCCTTTAGAAGAAAATGTTTCTGTTTATCCTTAATAGAAATCCATTGCATGTAGCTGTATAATGGAATCTCTCATTTTTCTATTTGCATCTGTTAGCTTTTTATTGCAAATAGGGCTCTAAATCTTACTTTAGAAATGAGTATTGCGCTCTATGTCAGTGCATGTGCAAAGGAAGCCATTAATAATGTTCGTTATGAAAACCTGATCATAAGTGGTTTTAGTCCATTAGCTGTTCAGCATTATTTATGTACCCTTTCAGGAAGAATTTGAAGCCAGAATTCAAAAGATGAAGTTTGAAAAGAGCCACACATGAGATCATAAAATGCTGTCATATTCAGGGTGCTAGAAAATTCTTTTATTTCTTTAGGGTTTTCAATAACCTTTAGAAAGAGGAATGGGTATTCATCATGTACTGCTTTGGTATCATTAAATTACAATGCTTTTGGGAAAGAACACACTGGGGAACCAAACCCAAGTAGTCTGCTAATTTTGCAGAATTAGCATGTATCCTACTTCCATAGGCTGTTTAAATGTACCGCAAGTAGCAGCTCTTACAGAGCCCGAGTCCTTCCCCTTGGAGTTTACATGATGTAACTTTATACTTGAGTATTTGTCGTAACTACCAAAAATATGTGGATCTCTGATTCTTTTTAGGGTAGAAATGTTGAAAATGTACAGTTAACTTTAAACCTTTATGGACTTACACCAACTGACTGGTGTTTATTTGAGGTGTTACTGGAAAAAAGGAAAAAACAAAAAAAACCAAACTTTAGGCCCTAGCTCCAAAGTGTCAAGTGGTAGTATTTTGCAGATGACATCCTCAGAAGTAATATTTCTCATTTAAAAAAAAAAAAAATCCTCATATTATGATCTGGGTAAAAGCAAAATCACGTTGAAAGAGGAAAAAGACTTTTTCTCTCTGAAATAAAAAAGGGAGAGGAAATCAAATTGCTTTTTTTTATCTTTTTAAAATCCTGGGGGATTTGCATGATTTAGCAACTACAAGCAGTTTTATAGTTATGTTTTATCTGAAAATTAATTCATCTTGTACAGCTGAAGTTGTAAGAAACATTTTCTGGGTTTGTTTTAAACTTCCTTGGTATATAGTTGCTGTCAGCTCCTGAGATTTCTCATGTATGCTTACTGTTCTAGTGTATCCCTGAAGCTACAGCTTGATCCTGTTGCACTTAGAAGTTGTGATTTTGGGGATCTGAAATGTCAGCACAGGGGCTGCTCTCAATGCATCACCTCTGCAATAGGTAACAGTGGCTGTGGCAGCCACTTCCAGGAGCTGCTGCCGCTCATATTTCATGAGAGCCTCAGGAAAAGGGCTGTGTGAGAAATAGGGCAGTGTAAAAGAGAAATGGTCTTAGCTAATCTGTCTTCATCTTTGGCTAACGTGTTAGGAGGCAAGTTGATTGTGTATAATACAAATTATTTCATGATGTATAGGGAGACTCTTTTCCCCTGTGATTTACATAAAAATGCAATGCTTAGCCTGATGTAATAATTTGGCATTCAGTGTTTTTCGATTGCCTGACGCTGAAAGGCTGAAGTGTTTTTTTGCATGAAGAATAGGTCACTAACTTCTGAATTAATTTCTGTAGGAGACAATATGGATGCAATGTTTTTAAAGCTTAATTTAGATTCAAATTAATGTGAAGACAAGCTCCTTGAGTCACCTAGTCTTTCTCTGTGGAATCATTTCTAATTGAATGTTAAGATCAAAGTTTAAGTTTATAAGAAAGAAAAACAAGTGCAGATAAATAGTTATTATCTGACATCCTTATGAAAATTCATGACCTGCCGCTTTATCAGAGACCTTTTAAGAATTCTAATTGTGAAGTATGCATAACTATTAAATGGCTGGAGCGCTTCAGTCTCTTGATAAGAAGCGAGTTAAATAATTGTCCTGTTTAACTTGTGCTTGTTAACCTTTAAGGTCAACTAGTTTGAACATACGTTTAATGAAATCCTGGAGCCAGAATTTATGATACTGCTGCTGAATGTTAAATTGGACAATTTACATAAGCAGGACATTAACCTTCTGAGCACTAAATAGCATTTTAGCACTTAGCCGCTGGGGACAATAAGGGACATGTTCTCTATATTTGTGATTAGCTTGCCTGGAAACTCTCATGATGACCAATTGGCCTACCAAGTTTAGCAGCATAATTAAATGAATGGACTCAGCCTAAGTAAATTATCAGTGCTGTGTACAGTATATCATTATAGTCCTAAGGAAAAAAAAGATATGAATAATTTAATATTACATTACTAATTTATCAATGCTAAGTGACTGTGAGGAGGCTCTTTGTAATTCGTTGTTTTAAATTTGATATTTGATTTACTGCTGGTGTGATTAAACTTGAACCTACTTCATTTCTTTATCAGAAATTTATGGTAACAGTAGACTCTTTTGTCAGGGTAATGGATGGGGTTTTTTTGGTTTCTTCTGTTTTGATGATAATAGCAAATACAAAGTATTACATATTGCCAAACTTGTAATTAAGCAATTTGTCATAACAAGGCATGTGTGTCATCTTTTGGCTGGCAGATCTTGTAGCAGATAAGGGCAGCATACCTGGAATTAGTGCTTGGAGCTGGGGGAGCAGAGTGGTAGCAGCAGGAGCCCCTTAAGGTATGCTTTTTTCCCTGAGCTGAAAGATGGAGCATGATATCCTTGCTCTGCCCACCCAACTACTCTCTTGGGACAAGTCAAGGCCATATATTGCAAACAAGCAATGTAGGTTTTTTGGGGGATAGGTGCTATACCTGTTAGGACTATCACAGTTTATTCTGGGATGGTGACTCTTGTCTGTCTTGTGTTAGGTGCTGCACAGATGTGAATAAAGATGCATTTTGAAGGGCAAGTTAGGACCTGAGCTGTTTCCCAAGGAGGATGCCAGTAAGCACCTTGTTGCTTATGTTGGGGTGCTTGCAGTAGCTGAGATGTCTTCATGTGGGTGTTACCTCAAGTTGTGGCTCTACAAGTGACCAGACCCGCAGCTGCCTTGTGTGCAAGTGCTGTGCCTCCAGCTCAGCACCTCTGCCAGAGAGGTTGTCCTTGGTCAACAGAGATAGGAAAGGGACTTGTGTGTGGGAAACTGGAGACAAATGGGATAGGGTGGAGCTGACTGCCTTTTCTGGTGGTTGTCTGTCCTGCTTGTAGGCTGGGAAAGCACATTTTCTGCAGATATCACTACCAGAAGGCATTGCCACTCAAAGTATTTGCATTACAGTCTTGTAAAAAAGGACAGTGACTTCGGGGACTCTTCACTGAACAAAGAATCAGGACAGTGGTGGGCATATAGTAAATCAATAATGCATGGATGCTTCAACACAGAGAGAAAATAAACCCAAGATTGAGCTCTGGAATAGCACATTAATGCTGTCAGGAAGATGTGACAGCATTGCTGTCCTTCACTTACGGGATGGAGCAAGGGAGGCTGCTGAGCTCAGCTCTGTGGGCCCAGTGGACTTTGCTGAGGGTGCTGAAGAGTCTGAGCATTACCAGCAAGCCCAGGCTGTGTGTGGTGGTGATGGAGATGCAGCACTCAAATCTGATTTTTCTGCTGTTCTAGTGTCCTACTTCAGGTTCTGTGCTGACCAGTTTCTTCTCCTGCAGAGAAAGGATAACAGTGCCGACTGATTTGTTGATGTGCCAGAGGAGTATAAATTTAGTGCACTGGTGAATTTATGGCTGGATGGCTATGATACACTCACAGAGCCTAGATAGCTTAGGGCTTTGTGGTCATTCGACTACCCTTGCTTCCCCAGCATCACCTTTTGAGCTTGAGGAAGTCATGATATGTGAGGAAGACATGGTATAGTTCATACTCTGTGGGTAATCATAGATGCTTTCTCTTTAAGAAAGAGGAATGGTTTGGGTTCACGGATGCTCTGAAGCTACCTTGTGTCATCCAGAAATAAATAAGCATGCAGTTGGTATCTTAAATTTATCTCCTTTTTATATATTTCTAACAATGCATGAAGCAAACATGAAAAAACTGCTTTTCATTAGATACAGGACCAGATTGATTCATTAAATCCTACTTGTTACAAATATTTTTGGTTTGGTGGAAGCGAAAAGGGAGGAAACGTGAACTCTGGTCTCAGAAAGAGAACCTTTCCTCACAAATGTAGCTCTGGTTTTGGTGGACAGCCATGTATTCACAGGCATGAAGACTATGGCAAGATTCCTGCCTGTGTCTCCTGGATGTGGGCAGAAATCATTCTTAAGGATACAATCCTGCTCTCAGTGTTTTTCTTGAATCTGTAAATACTTCTTGATACAAAGTAGAATAGATCAGACATACTGGAAGGCGTGTGACTGATTAGGAAACATCACTGCTTTTAAAAAAACTTAACCAAACCCCTGTGTTTTCAGCAGGCTAGACAAATTACGCCTGTTGGTATTTTGGAGGCTTAGGGCTTTTAGCTCTTTCCTGCTAGCTGATGCATGCCAGCTTTTTCAGTCTCACTTACTGATTACACTGTAGTTGGAAACTATTAATAACAGTAACACAACTTTAAGCCATCAACAGACTTATTAATATGCCCTAGTCACATCATCCTGAGGATTATTCAAGGTGTCATCTGGCAGTTTTAGACATTTGGTAGACCTAAGAACCAATTAAGATGAAATATGTGCTTTCAGAAGCATGTTTGTCTGAAGAGAAAGCTCTTTCGATTGCTGCAATAGAAAATCTTCGGTGACCCAAGTTAAGGGCTTTGTGGCAGAGAAGTTCCTGTGCTGTTGGACAAGTCACTGAGCTTGAATGCATCAGCTTCTGAGCTCAAGTCCCACTCTATGTAGTTAAGTGTGTTATCCCTCCTTTTTATAATTCTATGCTGAATGCACCAGGACCATGAGCTAGTCTGGTGCTAGCTGTATACATAATCCCCCTTCCCACTAAACAGTAAAACTCAATGGAAAAAAGTTATTTTGTGATGAAGAGGTTTTGGCCTGCTGAATCTGAGGAAAAAAGAAACACAGTCATGCACCAACCCTTTTTAGCCCTAGAGACTCAAACTGTTGAAAAAGATACATTATCAGCACAGCATGCATCTATTTTTCTACTCTATTTTTGTGGCATCAGTGCTTTCAGTCAGCCATTTCTGGGATTCCAAGGTGCAAGGGTCTTCAGAGACAATTTTAAATGTTCATCTATATATGACAATCATCTTTCCCCTCCCTGTTCCTCCTTCTGGATATTTGTCATTTAAGACATTTTCAAAAGAGTTTTACAAACAGAGTTTTTTGCTTCCCCCTCCTTGCTGTAAAGGAGATCACAGGCCATAGGAAGCACCAACACTGTGGCTATAGAGAGAGGAAAGTGGCAGGAGATGAGGAAGGAGAGCTGATGGAGGAGGACAGAGAGGTTTGAAGAAAGTGAAGGTCTGGTGCTACCAGGAGCTATGTTTATTTGCATAGGAAGTTGTCTGTCATAGGTCTCAAGGAACCAGAATGGAAGTTACTCAGGTCATATTTTAATTTTTGTGCTGTTTTGTGGATCTGCTGAAGTATAGAGCCAGGAGTGTTGGTATGTGAGGTGGGAGGGATGCTGAGTATAGGACTATGACAGTTCTATCACTCCTCAGGTGCTGTCTCTGTAGCCCTTTTTTTCCTTTCAGCAGTTGTATTTACTGGTCTGAAATGCTGAAGATGACTGGTGAGGGCTGTTTGCTGGTGTTAAACCTAGGGTCTTTAATTTTTCAACTGCAGACCATAGGATTGCACTGGTGAGAAGAAGCCTTGCTTCAACTGGGGAAACAGAGAAAAGAAGTGGTGAGTTCAGGTAGTACAGCCAGTACAGGTGGAAAAAATGAAGGTGATGGTAGCCCACAGACAGTACCAGAATAGCACAAATCCAAATGGGAAAAGATGAATCTTTAAAAGACCCAGTGGGTATCTATCACTTAACCTCATCAGCTTTACTCATGGCAAGATTAATTTACACCTCTTTTGTTTGTCTCCTTTTCACTTTGCTCACATTCAATGTAATCAGACAGCTATGTGGTTTTGGGGTCTGCTTCCCATCCAAGTGAATTTAGCCTTTCCATTTTTTTTCCCTTGGTAAACCTACAAAATCTCTTGCTTTCCTGCAGTACTCAAATGTGGTCTTATTTTAGGATGTTTACCTTGCTTCCACTACATCAAAAGATTTGTGTTCTGGTCCAGTTGTCTTTTTTCCTCCCCTCCATCAGGTAATGTTTTAATTCTTCTGAAGCAGGCAGTCCCTCTTAGGGAAGTAAACTCACACAGAACTGTGAGCATTGTACCAGGTGATACCAGGAATAGAATAAATAACTGTATTTCTTCCCCCCCCCCCACCTTAAATATACAACCTGATTAAGTAGAGACAGTGAACCACTTCCTGTAAGTCATGGGGCAACCTGTTTTTTCTTAAGTTATTTGCAAATAACTTTTTTAGTTTTAAAAATGCAGCAGATGCGTCAGGCAAGAGACTTGGTCACATCTTTAAAATTGCCTGTGCGAATTTACACCTATGGGATGCTGCATGCTTTAAACTACTGCCACTGCCTTGTCTTCACTTACCTATACATTTTAGTTTCTCTGTTTAATGATGCCATCAATTCCTTAAATATCCCTCAGCTTCTTTTTAAGCATGCTAATGGCAGTGTATATACAGAAAATGATATATGCAGAGTTGTTTGCTGTTACTCTAAGCTATGGAGTCTCTCTGCATCCTTTTCTCTTTCTCTTCTATGTTCTCTTTAGTAAAAGGTTGTGTATACTGTTACTAGTCAACAGCTGTATGGAATTACGTGTTTTAAACAAGCAAAAAAAATCTAGTCTTAAGGAACTTCTGTAATGAAATAATTGATGTAACACTCTGGTAGGCTGTTTGAAGAGATTTTACAGTTCTTTCAACCTGACTGTAGCTGTAAGACATCTTCCCACAAAACAACTGTTATCTCTTAAGAAAAAAGAAAGACATTTCTCTGGCATGTTTTCTTTCCAGACATTCGTAAATATAATCCCTTCTATTGCTTTGGTAAGTCAATCATGCTAACAGGTACCAGCTATTCAGTGACTGCCTTGGGCTAAATAGAGCAAGTGACAAAAACACTTTTAGGTTGTCATGTGTTAATGTAAAATGCCCCCAGACCCCAATGCTTATTCATCTTCATCTAGTTGACTAATGCTTTTCCCATGTTGTTACATGTTGGTAAATTAAAGAAGCCTTCCAGACAGTTCTGTCAACAGTTTACTGAAATGCACCTCATTAGTGAGGTTGAGCTGTCACATGAGTGTAATTTAATCCTATTGAATTATCATTCAAAAATGCTTGAATACCAGACCTTTATACAGTGAGAAACAAGGTTTACTAGGAATACTGTCACGTTGTAAATTGATTAGATGTGAAGCATGCAAAGGAAAAGCCCCAGAGTTTTTTTCTTTTTATACTTGCAGTAGGACTTGTGACAGCTCTTTCACAGTGTCTTGTAGTTTTAGAGAACTACATAGCCAGGTGTGTTTCTTTTTTAGCATTTGGTTTTCATATCCATAACAAAGATGGGAGGCCGAGTGCTGTGTATAAGATGGAACCTATTTTTTTCAACCAAAGATAAAGGAGAGATGGAAAGAATAAAAACAAGAAACTAAAAGCAAAAGGATGGATTTAAATTAGTAGGATAGTAAAACAAATGCATTTAGTGCATCTTGTAGAGAGTACTGGGCACTTTGAAATCTTTGGAATCGTTTCTGTGGTGTTTGACTGATGACTTTGTGAAATCTCAGCTCTGGTTCTGTACAGGTCTGTGTGGGTGCCTGGGGTCTTTAAGCGCACTCTGCTCCTCCTGAAATCACATCTGCAGACTGAGTGTGATATGCTTGTGAAAGCTCAGAAACTGAAAAAGCTCAGTCTGAAAAATCTGCTTATTGAAATAGAGCTCTCCCTTGGCTTACCATTTTAATTATGCTTTTGTTAAAATTGGTTTGGGAGGGCTCAGAAAGAATTTTGAGTCAGAATAAGAGACAAGGGTAAAACCTGCCCGGCGATGGGCTTTCCTGAGCCATGGGGGATCATAGTTCAGAGGCCAGCTAAGGTTCCTGCACCCTACTTCTACACTTAAAGTGCTAGATGATCAGATTCATAGCTGAAACTGCAAAAAATCATGGTTCCATCAGAGGGATGGTCTTTAAATCTTACTCAACAGGGCAATGGTTTCTCATTCACCCCAGCAGTCACTCTCGAGCGCAGGAGTGGTGTGATGAATGAAGTGTGGCATCTGTGTGTATATTTGCCCACTATTGAGGGAGGGCAAACTGAGCATGGTCCCAGCAGCGCACCTTGCCAGGGAGTGTCCCACAAGACTTCTGCCACAGTGTGGGAAAGCTCACCTACACACAGTCCTCTCCCTACTGAAGGTCACCAGAGAGTCTCTGTGGAGTGCATCCCTGTGCTTGGGGCCAGCCCTACCTAGTTTCCTCTCCTGGTAGCTCTGCTGGCTTTACATATTTAATGATATTTTATGGTTTTAGGCATTGTAAATTATATTCGCTTTCTCAGACCTCTAAGACCTTCCTCCACCTACCCTCCCTTACCTGTCAAGTTTCACTGGGTATGCTTTAAATTCTGGAGAGGAGAATACTGACTTTGCATAACATAAAGGAAAGAGCTGGAAAGCTTTACATTTTCATAGAGATTACATGAAACCCCCAAGATTCTGTCCTTGAGGGGAGACAGAATCTTCTTGCAGAGAAACAACAGCTTTGGGTTTTGAGTTTGCATTGGGAGGGAATAACTTTTCATGTATTTCTCATAAGGAAATGAAAGCTCCTGTGCTTTGCATGTAGCATTTATTAACAAAAAATGGATTTTGCTTTGTTTTGTAATAATAAGAATTCTTGCTGTAATCCTAAAGAGGAAGAGTTATTCACGTCTGTGGGAAGTCTTTATTTACATATATATATATAAAAAAATAATTGCAGAAATTTCTTGAATGAACTTCTATACTTGTAATTTATTCCTTAGTGGAGAAAGTGCTCCCTTTCACTGGGCATATCAAACTCTTCTTCGGCATATCAAACTCTTCTTCTGCAACAGAGGATGCTACAGGCAAAGTGCTTTCAGTGACAAAAACATGGTGTTACATCTTGTGTATGTGGCTCAACACAATGCCTGAGCTCACCAGGCTGTTCTAGAGAATGTGTAAGCTGTATGGAAAGGCTTCCTTTTCAGAGTTACGGTATTGGAGGTGAAGAGATATTAAGACTGGTGCATGGGGTTATTGGCAGGAAACTAATCACTTCCTTGGCACTGCTAAGACACTATTGCCACAAATGCAGTCAAATTTGGTCTTTCATCACTCTGTACACAGCAATTGTTTGATCAAAGAGTGCCTAATGATTTGAAACACTTCCTTGCCAGTGAACACTTCTTTGCTTCCTTTTTTATTCCTGGCTTAGCATTCAGAAAAGATTTATTTTGTTTCTGGCATAGACCAAGGTATAGGCTGAAAGAGTATATCATTCTTGTCTCAGATCATGATTGCTACTTTGGGTTCAGGTACAAAATGTAAAAGTAATCCTGAATTGATAGACACTATAGCATGGAACGTGAAGTTTAAATGTGGATCTGTATGGACCACAGATAGGAAGTATGCAACTGCTCCAATTAATTTTCAGTAGGAACCATCCAGCCAATTTAAAGCAATTTTAGGGTTAAACGGAGTGGTTTCAAGATAACTGACTCTGATTCCTTTTCCCACGGTAAACCTGCAACTCACAGGATCCCCTATGCCCACCAGGGCCTGAAGTTCAGGTTCATATAAAAGGGATGGTTTGATTTTGGTGTTTTTTTTTTTTTGGTTGGGCTTTGTTCTTGACTTATTTTCCAGTTACCTTTGGAGAAACAAGAAGTTTTGCTTTGTCATTTATTTTCTGGGCTTTGCATATATCTTTTGTGATGTTTGTTCCATGTTAATGAAAGTAAAAAGCAGAATAAGATTTTTTTAGTTTGTTTTAATTCTGACAGAAGCATTCCATCCTTTGAGTATGTGGAACTCCAAACCAGAATTTCTGGTCTGAGCTTGGAATTAGCAGTAAGCTGCTTCTTAGCTCTGGCTGTAAATCCATTCTGTCAAGGAAAATCAAAACAAACTGTGTAACATCTTGCCAGAATGTACCTAGAAAGGCCCCAATATTAAAAGCCACTAAACATTATTGCTAGCTTCAGATCTAAAGAATACTGAAGTATAAAAATGCCTGCCTGTTTCTGTATTTCTTTTCTATCTTCAAACATTTCCAATCACAAAAGAGAATGCCGTACTAAAACTGTTTTAAAAGTGTTTACCAGTTAAAAGTAAAATCAAACTATATCTCAGACATTTATTAGTCAAAGCATGTGTATCCTTCTGATATGATATTCATCACTGTGTAATTTTTCTTTACCATTCTGTGTCTTATCTGTAGGGTTTTCTTAAGATTTAAAGGAAGAATGAAAATATATGTGTAGTTTTACTAGACTTCCCTTTTATATGTAGGTATATCAAAATAGTGGCTTTCACCACTTCAGGAATTTGTTACTTGCCAAAGGAAAAGCATAAGCAAGTAAAAGTTTGGTAAGTGTAAGAGTAGGAGGGGGATATTACTTTCCATAGAAAATGAGGCAGGGAACCAGATAATCTTCTGCAGATAATGGGATGCCAGTCTCTGGGTTTCAAGGGGGTTTTTTATTATTTATTTTTTAAATTTGAGTTAAATTTGGAATGCCTCCCAGTGATTAGATGCGGACTAGGTTCATAGGTAACTCCGAGAATTATTGCACTTTCTTTCACCAGTTACCACTCAGTGCACCAGTTAAAATATTAAACTGCTTAGATTTCTAGTATGTTCCTGGAATACTTTGAACACTCCAAGAAGAAAAATGTATAAAATGCTGGCTGAAAGCTTTGAAGTTCAGTATCTACAGCTCTAGTCTAGTTGCAGTTTTCAGGGAAAAACTGCCTCTTAAATTCAGTCACTTGGCTCCTCACAGAAAGCCCATTGAAGTCAAAGGAAAGATTCCATTTACCCCAAGAAATTTTGCATCAAACTTTTCTATGGGAACATTTCATATTTCATTTTTTAAATACTGATTATAAAATGTTGTATCCCTGATAGTTGCTAGCACAGTGCTGTTAGTGTCCTTTCTCTTGAAAATAGTTTCCCAGTTCTGAATCATGGGATGAGTTTATGACATTACACACAGAGTTTATGGGGTTTTTTTTATTTGATGTGTTTGGGATTTTGATGTGTTTGGGATTTTTTAATATTAATTGGAAATGTATTTGGAATCCTAGAATGGCATGGGTTGGAAGGGACCCCAAGGATCATAGAGCTCCAGCCCCCCTGCCACAGGCAGGGCCACCAACCTCCAGGTCTGGATCTACACAAGGTTGCCCAGGGCCCCATCCAACCTGGCCTTGAACACTTCCAGGGATGGGGAATCCACCACCTCTCTGGGCAGCCTGTTCCAGCACCTCACCACTCTCTCTATATTTCTGAATATCTGAAATTCCTGTGACTTCTGAGGGGGTGTTCCCTTAAGCCAGCACTACAACTTGTTGGATTCTTAATGAGCCAGCTCAGCAATCAGTGCAACCAGAGAGCTTTCTCCTTGCCAAGTTAGTTGTTTGTTGGTGTGATGAGCTGACTCAGTGAGGTGTGGGAGTGTAGGGTCACATGCCTGGGAGAAAAGGAAAAGTTTTATTTTGTTGCAACAAGCTACTACTTTGGCCTATCTATTAATTACAGTATCCTTAATACATTACCTTTAGCATCCAGCTGGAATTAACCATAGCTGATATATATGAATAAATTGGGTGACACATGAGTATCAGGGGGTGCAATCAGTTTTCCTGTTGTCTTTCCTGAAGTCAGGCTTTTACCCATCTATCTGCTTGGTAGCATTGCTGGAGGACTGTTTCTGACCTGTATTCATATTAGCTAGTCCTGATGGGCACTGTAAGAAGCACAGAAGGGCTAAAAATTTATATCAAAGTACAGATTTAGGCCTTGGCTGTGGACTCCACCACACTAGGAAGCCCTCTTCTACTACAGGACTGAAAAAAGTCTCTGCATGCCTTCAAGGCAGGAGTAAAAAGAGAGAGGGTGTTGCCTGAACCTCTTTCATTCAGTAATTCACCTGTAGCATAGATGCATAGTAAAATAATATACTGCAATATCATCCTGTGATATTAAGACCATAGCTTTTTCCCCTGTGAAAAAGCAGAAACTGAATAGTTTGGCACAGGATTGTAACATAAGAAAAGGGATAGTCATTATTCACAAAGAAAAATGAGAATATGAAAGCTGGTATGCTGAGGAATTTTTGCAGAGGGTGGGCATGCTCCCAGAGCAGGTACGTGCATGACTGGCAGAGGGCATTTGCAAGTTAGACTTGCTAGTTGGTTTGTTTCTCTGCTTTCAAGTAACAATAGCTTGAAAAATCAGATGGTTTCAAAGAGAAGATTCAACTTCCCAGGGGGGAAAAAAAAAACATAAACCCCAACCCAAACCAGAGAACAAAAGCCACTGTGGAAGGGATAATGGTGTTGGAAGATATGCTTAAAATGGATGATACTGGAAAAGAAATCTGGAAAGACTGTTTGGGTTTTCTTGTTCTGATTTGCTTTTAGGTTATTAATTAGGAAAATCCTTGATCTGTCTTCTTTCCTACCATCTTGCTTTTTGAATTCATGTTGAAATCTGTATTCATGTCTGTCTGAAAGACAGACTTTGTTTTTCCTCACCCCTCACAAAAGGGCAGTGTGAAGGCAGCAATGTGAGTGCCATAGCCCCTGTGATAAACCATCTCTTCAAACAATCTGTCCTCTAAGTATTAGAAGAAATAGCCTGGAAAACCTTCACTTCTTGGTATGTGCTTGTGCTTCCCTGTGGCTTAACGCCATTTTAGTAAAAGGAAGGCGTACTGGAATGACATTGTTTTACACACCTCTAAGAACTGTCCAAGAACAGCTAACCTCTTTCCCTTATAAGTATTTAGTACAATTTCTTTGAGATACACTTCTGCTGTGGTCCTCTCTGTTAAGGCTTATGTCTAGGCTACAAACATAAATATGCTGTATGCTACCATCTTTGGGCAATCAGCAGCACTTCTAAAGTTTCTTCTCAACAGGTTAGGTGCTGCAAGCATCAAATGAAGTGAAAAGCACCTTCTTACCCTTTTAGCAATACCAATTAAGACTTCATCATACGTTACTATATGAAGTAAGATGTGGCCTAAAAAGAGCTGATAGAGCATGTTAGGAATGTCCATACATCAGCACATACATGCTGTATGAAGCCATCTACAGTAACCCTCAGCTGTAAGCAGGAGGCAGACTTCCCAGGCTTCTCACAGGGATGTATTTGCCCCTGAAAACCATCATTCCAGTACAACTGCACCAGTTTCATTACCTATCTTGCTTTGTTCCAGTCTAGCTCAGTTGTTTCCACATGTTATGTTGTACAGATGTACCCAGTGTTAAAAAAAAACAAAAACCAACCTAATGCTTTGGGTTCACCAGCAGCCTGTTAGGGACCAGTAGGGGCAGGCTGCTTCCTAAGGGTGGGTGAAACTGGAGGCAAGGGTAACAGCGAGGGAAGCCTGAGCAGGGATTTCTCAGCCCAGCAGTATCTGAATGAAGAGGGGCAGACTGGGATCAACAACAGCAACCAGGATCATTCAACAGCCCAGGCAAGCCTGTGGTTATGAGGTTGTCCAAGGACAAGCCAGGCCATTGTACCACCAAGGCACAAAGGCAAGTGTGCTATATGCAAGAGGCTGATCAGGGCAATTAGAGACTGTTTGCATGCTTGTGGCCCTGATACAACCATCTGGCCCCTGGTACGTGGTTTCTGGTATCAAACATGAGGTGTAAAATTGTGTGGCGGTCAGTGGAGAGAAGGACACCAGTGCACACTTTACTGCTGTATGCCTACCCTGGCAGAGGAGATGTGGAAAGAGAGAGGGAAGTAGCCCTCTACTCCCTGTGGCGTGCTTAGGTGAGACTGTAAGCAGAGTAACTTCTAGATTGTCTTAATTTACGTCTGGACAGGGAGTAAGGCAGTTGGAAAATTAAAAGGGCATAACCACAATCCTGATGGCCTCCCCTTTTCCTTTATCAAATAGATCTTGGCAAAGGAAATAATCTGTTCTAACTACCTGCAAAGGGAGTGTTTAACAGGGCTCTGGCTTTTACTTTGTCATGACTGAGTTAAGCAGATGTTGGGGAAAGGCTTTTGTTTCTAGAAGGGCCCAAGCCAATGAGGAATCCTTCAGAGAGTTGGGAGCAAAGCTGTGTTGTGTAAAGGCTCTTCTCTTCAGTTCTTCATTGGGGTTGCTCTTGGGTTTTCTCCCTTTTTTTTATGCTCATGAAAAATGCTATGTTGACAGTCTTGGAGATGAACTTCCCCTTTATCCAGCTGCTCTGACAATGTCCTACTTTCTTAAGGGACCACTTTTAAGGGGCCTGGATGGTAACTTGCTTCCTACATTGTGTGTCTTCCAGTAACTAACTGTGGGGAGATGACCTAGTTCTGGCTGCGAAGGTGATGGTCTTGTGGTGGGCCAAACTCCCATCTCAAACATCCTGCTTCAGAGTTGATATTTTAATAATTGCCTTAATCTGTAAATAAGGTACTAGTTTGGTTTAACTATGGAGAGAAATGTATATGCACGCAAACATAAAATATATATATTCTTAAATGCCACATACTTGCTTTGCCTTATAGCACTATTCACTCTGTGGGCACAGCCCATGGAATTATTATCTTTACAGCTATTTTGCAGTCATGGCACTGTTATTACCATGCAGGAATGGGAAAAATATTATCTTTTTTGTGTCAGTTTTCATTAAATTGCTAACATTTTTATACCAAATAAAGAGTGGAGACTGTCAGCCACTTCACGCTTTTTTATCACTGTGAGGTGAACATGAGGGGTTTTTTACTGATACTGAACTGTGAAAAATGATTTTTTTAAAAGGATAAACAATTTTGTGTAAAATACAGTACATTAATCCTGCTGCAGCTTAACGTAAGTATACCTGAGTTTGATCATTTCCTTAAATCCTGAAATCAGTTGATTCTTGGTTACTTTTCAATGACATTTAACAGTTACACTTAAAAATACAGAAGAATGCATTATAAGTTTTACCCAAAATGATTATGGCAGTCATTTGAATAAAATACAGATTTTGCAAGCTGTAAAGCATATCATTATACTATATACTGGTCTAACTAAGGTTTGGTTCACAAACTACAGTGCTCTAACCAAGTCATTAAATCTATCTAAAAGGGCCTCATTTGAGAAGCAATAAAATTTTTAATCATTTTATTATTAAAAGAGTGTTTAATATGTAGCTAATTAAATGCCAAAGGCAGGTTATCTGAGTTTAACCTTCAAAAAGAAAATGATGTATCAAAGTCTGCCTCTGGCATCATGGGATAGAAATGTCATCCTCATAATCATTGCGTGACAACTAGCTGGTGGCCTTTTCTAGAGCTATAGTTAAATTACCTGATTAAATTAATAGCCATTTAGATGTTTTAGGAACTGCACAGACCTATACTAAATGAAAATTAGGTCCATTACATTTTCTGAGTGGGCTAGATAGACCCTAAAATAAAACACGTATGCCATTGTCCACATTACTTAGATTAAGCAATTAAAAGCCCTTTCTTAAAAGCTACTAATTTTCCATAATGTGCCAAGAACTAGGTTTACACTAATGATCAGTGAGAGTTTTTCTCTGCTTTCACCCACCTTCTTGTTTATTTTACTATTAAAAAATCCCAGGGACTTGTGTGTGCATATTGTGCATACCTTAAATGTGCATTTTGATGCTGTGTTGTGCGGATGCGTCTTGAAATCGGACCTCCTGGCAGAGCACTAAGGGAGGTCATTAAACATTCAAAGTTCCACAAAAATGGTGATGGTCTTCTCTATTCTAGCTGGAGCCCTTCAGCATTGGGCTTCCTCTGTGACAAGGGGAGACCTTGTCCAGCACAGGTGGGTGAGGGGACAGGTGAAGAGCATGAGGCATGTGCTCCCTGTGCCAGATAGTGCTTTCACCTCTAGCAGGGTGACTCTTAAGGCTCCAGAAAGGTTATTTCCCATCTTGATATTCTGCTTGTGATGATAGGAGGGTGTATGAGGAGGAAATACTCATTTTGGACAAGGGTGGTTACTTGTGGATGGCTTGATTTGTATGCAGTAGGAAGCAGTTTTCTCTGGTTATTGCTGTGCAAGTTCGGTTTTGGGGAATAGTGATTGGAGCAGATGATAGCAACTACTGTGGACTGGTTCAAACTCTGCTGTAACACTGCAAAGTTGTTGCAGGTGTGGTTCTGTATCCTTAAGAGGGCCCAGCAGCCTCAGGACCTGGCCCTTAGAAAGCACTTATACAGATGTGTACACATCTGTAAAAGGAGCATTGCAATTCACACTCCAATGATGGGCAGACTGCTGTGAGGTTTATTAATTCATCTCTGAGCTGCTGGGGACCAGTCTGCACAGCCACTCAGTTGCTTGTACAGTTCCATTCCTTCATGAAATGCTAAAGGACTTTCTTGCCCTTTTCCTTATTTCCTCTAGGAGGCTTATCCTGTGCTTAGGAGTGACTCAGCTGTTTTACTTGGGGAAATTGGTTGGGAGAGGTGGGACACACTGTCAGGTTGTGACCTAGACTCTGGGGATGACAGTGTTTAGCAAGGATGGGAACACTTGCCCTTCCCTTTGATCCCGGTTTCCCTCCTGCATAAAGCCCCATATAAGCAGGTCTTCAAATGAGAAATTCTATGTTAAGTACTGTGTTGTCATTTTTAAAGCTACCTTTCTTAATGGTACTGCTTCTCTGAGTCTTGACCTTCCAAAAAGGGCTTCGCTTCAGCATCAGATCTGTGTATATACCAAAGACACCTAACCCTGGATGATCGACTGCTATGTGTCAAATGTATGTTCACCATAAGGGATTTTCCAAGTACATGGGGTTATCAGAGTGCTTAATTTAGTTAGAACTCTGCTGTAGTTTTGATTTAGATATGTCTTATGGATGCTTATGCTTTAATCCAGATGTCAATATTTTGTATGGCCCCTCATCCAGCAAAACACTCCATAGGTATAGGTGTTTCAATACACTGACTCCCATTGAGCCCAGCAGGACTATATATACAGATTTAAATTTTTATGTACACATTCTTAAAAACTTTTCTGAATGACACTATAGATTTTTTTTTTGTATCCAAAAATAAAGGAATCCATTCAAAACCGGACTCTCACTGAGTGAGGCTGTCTGTTTAATAGATCAAGCCAGTACGTTCTGTAAGCCAAAAGCATTCATCGACCTGCTCTTTCATAGCACATTAGATAAAACTGTTTTATACATTACACTTTGAAGTGGTGCAGTTTTAACTGGATTAGTAAATCTAGCTGTGAAGCATGTTTTAAAAAACCAAACTGTTTCCTATTTTATATTTAACTCCAGCAGTCTTTTCAGAGTTAGTAAAATGAAACATGAGACAATCTCATGGAAGAGAAGCTCTCATAGAAGCTATGGCTTAATAAAACATGATTTAGCGTTTCATTTTTCTGTAACAATTAGAAAGGCAATAGCGTGATATTTATAACCATTCTTGCAGTTTCAAATTACACTTGGATTTTTGTTTGTAGTGTTTTCATTTTTGAACTCTATGTAAACAACTAGCTTTATCTGTGATGTGTCAATAATATGAAAAATGTTCCTGCAAAAGCACTTTAACTTTGTGACAAATTACATGCATGATGGTTAGACTTGGTTGGAAGGGACCCTTTAGATCATCAAGACAATTCTATGATTCTGTTAGATGCTCATGGGATTAATAATAATAGCTGTGAAAAATAAGAGCACTAGGTTTATTTGCCACTTAAGCTTGAAAGAAATTTACAGTCTTCTTGAAGAGTACTCTGCTTTTGGGTCAGGGGCATGTCTCCTCAACATTAGAGGGTGGTGAGGGCAATGAAATTTAGTCTGGTCAAGAAGTGGAATCTCATTGGTGTGCTGAATACTATTAGGTCTGTACAGAGTTAAAAATATCTACTTAGGGGGTATCCTTAGTATTTATAGAAGACTTCTTTTTGCATCTATACTGAAAAAACAAAAACAGATGAAAAAGTCATCTGTGCCCCTCCTCAAATCCTAATACTTTTCCTAAGTGAATTTGGCTTGTTGTTCAGCTGCTGCTGTTTTGAAGGCTACAGGGACTGCCATTCAGTAAGTGGGTATTGTTATTGGAAGAAAGGTGTAGGACTTGGACAGAGAGAGGGATCTGTAGAAGAAAGAGTGAATTTTTCCTTTGAAATACTTAACCTTAAATCATCACCTCTTGTTTCAAATTGGCTTGCACCAAAGGTTTGTTGCTGTTACTAGTTGTATTGCATAAGTTGCATTGATGTGTGTGTTACTGAATGACAACGTGACCCCTACGCTTTGGATTATCATTAAGATGTTTTGGAGTAAAAACTGTTTTTGATAGGTTTGATTAAACAGTGTCAAAAGCAAAGGCGAGCTACTTAGAGAGTGCCCCCTGGACACTTCTGGGCTCCCGTGTGTGTGTTGCCTCAGTGTTTGGTACTGAGCAAGGACATGCATCATTCTTTGGAACCTGCAGCATAACTCTTCATCTCACAGTACCACTGTATTTTTACCTCTCCTCACAGATATAAAAAAATCAACATGTTGAAGGGGAAGTTAAATAACATCTGACACTTTAACAGGCTCTTTCATTTCATAGTGATCCCTACATGCTTTGCAGCCTTTCCCTGTCAAATGAGCAAAGGAGGCATCTCCCCAGCATTGTGAGGGTACACAAGGGCCATCTGGCCATGCCCCATGGTGCAGCATCCTGGGAACAAGTATGAAGAGAGGTGCTGTGTCTGCCTGAAATAGCTGGGCACTTACTGCTCATTTAAACCTGGTGCCTAAGTAACTCACATTGCTGTGATTTGGTGGAGGCTCTGACCTATTCTGATTTGGGGTTCACCTAAAATTTTAAGATCTTAAAGAAGACAGAACTGCTAGATAGGGTAAACATTTCAGGGTTTGTTTTCTTTTTTAATTTTGTGTTTAGAAGTCCAATATGAGAATTAGAAGCTATCCCTGTATTGATCAGTAGATTTATGCTGATAATCCATTATTGGTGTCAGCATGAACTGCTCACATGACTGTTACTCTGTGGCGTGTAGGGAGATGAGAACTACTGAGCTGCTGTGATGCTGGTGCAGGAGGTGTACCCTGAAACAGCAGCAGCAACCTGTGCTATCCCAGCCCCAAGATCAGCTGAGATAAGTTTGCATGATGAAGATTTATTGTACAGAGCTAACAGAAATTATTGTAAAAGAGATGGCTTATATGATGTCATTTGTCTGGAGAGCCCAATGTGTTTTGGGAACACTGAACTACAAATCATAAAAGAATTTAAATATTACCCATGTTATTGCTAATGTTCAAACTACAACATATAAATAAATGACTTTTTTTTTAATTAAAATTGTGAGTTATTTGTAACCCAAACTGTTTAATGGAGATTTGGACTGTTCAGGCTATGCAGATCAAGCAAGTAAAGACAGCAGCCTTGTCCAGGGCTCCACACCTTCCTCATGTGACTCCTTTTTTTACATTTTCTTCACACACACATAAATTTTTAGAAAGATACTAGAGTATGGGAAATATAAAGTAGTAATGAAGATACAGCAGTGCTTTTCCTGTTAAAAGACCTATGGGGAAAAAAGTACTATATCAAGCACAGGCCCTAGATGAAGAAAATGCCAGTAGAAAAAAAAAAGACCAAAGCCTTGAAGTTGCTTCACCTGGACAGGTTGAATCAATGGGTGGAGGCCAATGGGATGAGGTTCAACAGGCCAATGGGATGAAGTTCCAGGTCCTGCACTTTGGTCATAACAACCCCAGACAATGATACAGGTTTGAGGCAGGTTGGCTGGAAAGCTGTACAGAGGAAAAGGATCTGGGGGTGTTGGTTAACCCTTGCTTGAACATGAGCCAGCAGTGTGCCCAGGTGGCCAAGAAGGTGATCATTCTCCTCATCTCAGCTCTGGTGAGGCTACATCTCAAATACTGTGTTCAGATTTGGGGCCCTCACAATGAGAAAGACATTTTGGCCCTGGAATGTGTCCGGAAAAGGGCAACAAAGCTGATGAAGGGTCTGGAACACAGGTCTTATGAGAAGTGGCTGAGGGAACTGGACTGTTCAGCCTGGAGAAGAGGAAGCTCAGGGGAGACCTTGCAGCTCTGCACAACTACCTGAAGGGAAGTTGTGGAGATCTGAGGGTCAGCCTCTTCTCGCAGATAAGTAGCAATAAGACAAGAGGGAATGGCTGCAAGTTGTGCCAGGAGAGGTTCAGGTTAGAAGTTAGGAGAAATTTCTTCTCAAAAAGAGTGGTTAGGCATTGGAACAGCTTGCCCAGGTAGGTGGAGTCACCATTCCTCGGGGTGTTCAAAGAAAGGTTAGATGAGGCACTTAAGGATGTGGTTTAGTTAGTAATATACGTGGTAGGGGAATGGTTGGAACTAGATCTTGGAGGTCTTTTCCAACCTTAATGATTGTGTGATTCAGAAATATGCATTTTAGGTGACTTTTCTCTAACAGTACCAGGCTGATGTTTTCCATAAGGTACATTCCTTCAATCTTCCTTTTAAAGTCCCCACCTCACAGGAGCAGGGCTGTAGCACACCAAAACTATACTGGTAGCCCCATGCTGAAATTTAGATCTCTTTGGTGAAGCATCCCTTTGAGAACAGCTGAATTTGTGTTCAAGAGACTTGTCTTCAAGTGAGATGAAAGCTACTTCCAGATCAGCTTTTAGCAAAGGGCTTTCCCATGTCCTTTGCAAGGACCCTGTGTGTCTTTCCCCTTAGCGCTCCAGTTCACAGCTATTTTGTGGGCAAGAAAAATACAGGAAGGTGAGCACCATTTCAGCCCATATAAAACTAGCTACTAGGCTTCCTCTGGGGCAGTTCCCACTGCCCTCAACAGCAATTGAACTTAAGGATGATAGGGGTAATTTATTTTGAAATCTTCCAGTGTTTCTCTGTTTAGTTAAGCATCATCTCCCTGTGCTACACTGAGCCCCACTGTTCTCAGTAAAGCACCCCATTGGCTTCAGTGGAGTTACTCAGTATGACATAAGGTGACGGAATTGAGCAGCAAATCACTATTCTGGATAGGAAAATGTGCTTTAAGCTGTAAAATATTAACAGTAAACACAAATCAATGTGTTTTTTTACTGCTGTATCATGATTTCAATTATGGGATATTGGATTTGATAAGCAATGCAAGCTGCCACAACAGATGAGCTAAAGACTGAGGGGAAAAAATGCTCATGGAAAGAGAACAGGGACAGACTTGTCTTAAAGAAAAAAAAGTCTGAAGAAAAATTGGAAGGGGAAGGGTGCAATTTCATGTTTAGGATATGATTGGAGGTCGCTCACTACCAGCAGGGTACTGAAAATTCAAGCCATTTTTAAGTTTAATTCCAGTGATTCTATTAGTGTCTCACTTTCAAAGCCAATTCATTAAGACAGCCTTGCCTTTTCAGTGCTAGTCCAAGCTTCCAGATATGCCTGTTTTCTGATGTTATGAGAGGAAATCAATAAAGAAAAATCATATACAGTTTAGATATTTGCATCATTTTAGTCCTCCATCCATGTGGTTAATTGCAGATTTACAGTATTACAGCAGAGATCTGAATTTCTTTGGAGTAAAAACAGATCTTCTAGGTGCTGAGAGCTAACTAAACCCCTCTATGTTTATGAGAAGGGATGGACGTGCACATGCAGTCTAGGATTACTGTCACCCAGCTTGTGGATTTTTAGGAAGGGGAAGATCAAACAAATGTGAGAGCAGGAGAGCTTCTGAAAGGGTGGTGGGCTGGAAAGTGTGTGTGGTAGGAGCTGTGCCCCTGTTGGAAACTTCCAAAGCACAGATCTGTTTTCCAGTATTTTCCAAACTTCCGTAAAAGGCTTATTTTGATTTTTGGCAGGAAGATGAGGGTCAGTTTTTGGATTGCAGTGTTGCTTACCTTAGTTTCAAGTAGTGGTCAGTATCTCTCAAAATTTCAGTATATGCAGGATAAGTTGCCTACCTCTTTGCTGATGCAGAATAGGGTTTGGGTGGTTATTTTTTAATCTGGTGTTGGGGTTTTTTTGTATTTTGTGGGGGTGATTCTGCTGTTTTCTGGTTTTGGTTTATGGTTTTTTTTTTTTTTTAAAACATGTATTTTTTTTTTAAACATGGCATTTGCTGGCTGCTTGTGCTGCTCCTTTAAATACTAGCTGGGAGATACAAATGTGCATTACCTATCACTGTTTTTGAATAGTATATTTATCATTTTTATTATTTATGTTTCTGGCTTGCAGTGTTGATGCAATTGTATTAAATACTGTTAAGACCTGTGTGCTTTAGCATCTGTGGAATATCATCACACCTCCAAGGCTAAGCCCGCAGCTAAAGTGTTTAAGAATTTATATGTCCATTCCTTTTCTCTCTCTGTGGCATTAGAGGGAGGGAAAAAAGCAATAATGAAATGCATAACCTACATCCACAGAAAATATAACTGGCCTATTTATGATTATGATTCACAGTTTGGTCACTAGACATATACTGTTCTGCAGGTTTATACCTGTAGCAGTTATTTGTTAATGGCAACTCCCGCACGTATTTTCCTGCAAGTCTTTTGGATTTCAAGAGAAAATGTGTCCTTCAAACAAGTTATTTCTTTGAGGGATCTTTCTGTAAGTGGGTTCCGCTGTGTATTGACTACTCATAGTATTTTCTGTTATCATCTTGTCAGGGTTCAATTCATTACTCCATTCATTATTCAATTTGTTGGGCCATGAGCATCTGAATAATTGAAAACTGCAGAAGTATTATAAATTATAGTGTCTCCATGAAATCCCAGTTTTAGCGTTTATGGCTTGACTTTAAGAAATCACTCTCTGTTGAAAGTTGGCATATAAGGTCTCATCTCTAAGCAGAATCTTATCAGTGTGGTGGTTTTTAATGTCTCTGTTGCACACTTAAGAACTCAGGTTTCCCAAGTGTATTAAATTATGGGCTTTTTTGAACAGTTTCTGTTTTTTAATTACCATTGCCATCTCAGTGATGTGGGCTAGGGACAGATAAAGAAATTATTTTGAGGTTAATAAGGAATTTACAGCTGCTAATTAAAAGTTGTCCCCCACCCCCTCTAAATATTTCTAGTGCTCTTTTGCAGGTCAGAGATGTTCCTATACAGAAATACAAGCTGACATTTAGCTAGCTGTTATTTTAACTGAGTACAGTGTGTCTTACTCAAATGTGCTTTTTAAAATTTTATTTTTAGCTCCTGTGTTTTGATTTGGAGTACTATTATATTTCTACTCTCTGGATAAGTTATATTAAATGGCATTATATTTATTTTAAGATAACATCTATTTAATTTCTAAAAACATGAATACCTCATAGATAACATTCTTCTCTTGATTATGTAGTTGAAAGATCAACAGAATTGTACCAGGGTAGTCTGTGTTTCTTTCTTCTAATTTTTAAACACTGCCTTGTCTTTAGGTTATAAGCCGAATTTGGGAAGTTATGCCAGAAGTAGTGAGTCTGCTTTCTATGTGGATCTGACATTTGGGGGACAAAATAGTTTTTAATTTAGTCCTGTGCTGATTTTTAATAGCCTCGTATGCTTCTTCATGAATAACTGTTAGGATCATCTAATTTTGCTGTAGTAATATAGGAAAGGCTATAGTCATGCTATTGGAAAGCTGCGAAATAACGAGAATGAGGCAGCTCAGAAGTCTGCTGTACCAACACATGTATTACCATATCAACCTTATTCTTTGCTTTGGCCACCATCTTTTGCAGAAGGCAAGAGGAGGATGTTTTCCCAAGAAAGAAGTCAGGGGCTCGCTGTCAGCTCTTAAAGCTTGAGTCAGCAACCCAGTTCTGAGTTTGGGATGCCCTCTGAGGGATCTTGGCTGTCCTGCATTCCTCTGGCTTTCAGTCCAACAGGGTTCAAGGCTCCTTAGCTTCTGAGGGATATCAGCCCTCTCTGTGCAGGTTCCTCATGTACCTTATGGTCCAACTCCTGGCCAAAGATTTTAAGGCCTTTGACCTTGCCAGCTGTGTGCCCTTCTTTTGACAGCTTCAGTCTTCTGTGCTTCGAGTCTTCTGTGCTTCTCTTTTCTTCAGGTCCCTTGCAGAGGAAACAACTACCAGAGTTGACTACAATTTTTCATCAACAAAATAATATCCAGAAGAAGCAAAAATTAAATTTCATAATTTTTAGAAATCAAGCGTTCCCACAAAGCCAAAAAAAAACCAAAACAAACTTACTTCTTGGTGATGCTGCAGCAGAAAGAGGCCCCACAAGTTAGGGTGATGAGGCACTGGCACAGGTTGCCCAGAGAGGTTGTGGAAGCCCCATCCCTGGAAATGGTTAAGGTCAGGTTACATGGAGCTTTGGACACCCTGGTCTAGTGAAGGTGTCCCTGCCCATGGCGGGGGGGGGGTAGAATTAGATGATCTGTGAAGTCCCTTCCAACCCAAAGAATTCTATGATTCCATGACTTGTCCCAAAGCTCTGAGTGGTGTTCACAGCACCAGCCCTGTGGGAAGCCTGGCACCAGCAGCACAGCTGGCTTCTGTGCATTGCCTCCACAGCTGTGATGGTGATGCTGCACTGCAGCTGCAGGGAGACTGAAAGCCAAGAAATGCAGGGGCTCTGCTGGAAGCAGGGAAATCATCTGGGGTTTCAGTCAGGTCTGGGAGAGTTTGATTCACGGTCCAAATCCAGGTGTGCATTTACCTTGTTAGTAATTTCAGTACTGCATTTTTTTGATTACTTACACAAATTATCTTGTGGGATTGGATCCTTGTGCTAGTCAGGAATGAGGAATTTTATTCCCTAAGGAAAGGGCTTGAAAATATTGCTACATCCTTATTTCCTACAGGCATCTAATGTTGCTTCTCCATTATGCAGGAAGTAAATGTAGGGGGCAGTTCATCCCTTTGTAAGTTAAAAGCTACAAATATTCCCACTGTTACTCAAAACTTGGCTAAATTATTTGCCAGACGGAGGCAAAACATCTGCATGGAGGAAGAACTAAAAGCAGCAGCTCAGTGTTACTGTGACAATGCCAAATTGTTTTAATGTGGTGGTGGTGCATGTGGCCACAGGACTGCCTAGAGCTTAACCTTAACCCTGAGGCCAGCTGGAGTTCTGCTCACAACTTTGTCAAATCCGGAGTTTCACGCCTGTGTTCTCTAACATAAGTAATTGTAAGAGTCAGGGCCAAAAAAATGTCTTCCAAACTAGTCAGTAACAAGATGCTAAAGGCTAGCATAGAGAGACATGATTCCTGTGGTTTCTTGTGGACAGGCACGAAAAGGCTGGGTAGAGAAAAGTCTAATGATGAGACCACATGGGAAGCTCACCATGGTTCGTGCTGTGCTTGTATATAACTCAATACCTAAGTACATACGCAGTTGCCCAGTGGATTTCTGCACATTATTTTCAGTGAAAGTGAAACACAAGGGAGTCTTAGACCTCCTACATCCATATATTTGTGTGGTAGAAAAAGGACAAAATTGTTTCTACCTGCATCTGAAATACTTGTGGTTGTCTTGATGGCATTTCTGTTTGGATGTGCAGTTGGTAGGTCCAACAGAACACAGGGAATATTTTCAGCATTGATTTCTAGAGAAATACTTAAAAGAAAATAATTTAAAAATGCAAGAACTGCATGGGGAACACAGGTGCATGGTGTCTGTCTGTGTGAGCACCAACTTCAGCTACTCTACAATAAGAGTATTACTTAGGGATGGTGGCACAGGACCACAGAGGTATTCCAGCATAGCCATACCCCAGAGGCTGTTTCCTGCTGTTCTTCATACTGAACACCCATACAGAAGGGATGTAGAGCACTGCTGGGAGAGGTGAGAACGAGCATTTGGGCATATGCTGTTGTAGTAGGAGAGGGGTCAGGAGACTTGTGTGACACTTGAGTCCCTGGTATGGGATCTGTGGGGTAGGTGGTGATTTCTGGGAAGGGTGGCAAAGTTGTTCAAAGCCCACAGAAGGTAGTGGCTATTGAGGGTGGTCTGGCCACATAGGATAAAGTCAGGTGCTTAGAAAAAACACCTGGTGCATAATGGAAGAGGGATGGAGAAATAGAAGGGTTTGGATTTGTGGGGGTGTAGGTAGGCACTGTGGTGGGGAGCAAGTGTCAGTGCACCGTGGAGCTGGGGAGCACAGACAGCATTGAAATGAGGTGAATGGGAGAAGGCAGAGTGATGAGCTTGGAAGAGGGTAAAAAAGTTAGCAGTGAAGTGTGCAACATCCTACTTGCTTTGTTTTCTGTCCTATTATTGACAATCTTATTTCTCTGTCATTATTTAATGAGCAGTTTGAGTAAGAAGTAAGACTGATTCGGTGTAGGAAGCACAGTGATTAAAACTGCAGGATAAAAAAAACTGCTTTAGGAAATCTTCTGTCCACACACATTTTTTCTGATAGGTAGCATCTGATTTAATGACATTTGCTAATAAAATAAGGGCTGTAATCACAAAACTATTCTTGTGTCTTGCTTTCCATAGTTGTAAAAGCAAACCTGGCCTCTTTGAAGTACAGCAAACAGTTCTGTTATCAAACTACCACGTATTCAATTCCACATTGACAACATCTAGCTTGGATCTGCAAACAAATGAGTAGTTTTGAGACCTAAATGGCTTTTTATTTATGCTTTAGAGTGAACAAAACCAGGCTTGCAGCGAAAATGCATTCACATCAGTGGGGGAGCTGTCTTTGTGCCACAGTGCTCCTCAGAGCATAGGATCATATTTAATAAAGAGATATTTAGTTTGCTATTGGAGAAGGATTGCTGCAGGAAGATATAAAAGCTACTTAGATATTTTTATAGAACTTTTGCATAAATCTTGTACCCATAACCTGATCTAGTGACATAAATATTAGCAGCTTGTTTCTATTTCACCTGCTGTAGAACCACTGCTGTCCTACAGCAATAACCAGCAAGGGAATAGAGCTATTTGCTGCTGTCATAAATAAGACGGGGTGTCACAGCTGTTTTCATTTGACTGAGCAGTAATGGAGTTAATTATACTTCCAGTCTCTTTGTTTTTGATCTGTGTTTCCAAAGTCATCTAAGCTTCTTGAATTCTTGCAATTTTTTTTAACCCTTTTTTCTCCTTACCTGGATTAGACTTTTTTTTTAGCTTGGAGGGAGTTTCATTGTTAGATTTTTTTTTCTCTTATTTCTCTATGCTTTTCTTATTAATGATATTATATTATACAAAAACCCCTACTAAAATTAATCTATTTATTTGTACTAAACAACACAACAGATAGAGAGCGTGGTCCTTCTTGAAGACCAGACACAAAACTTACTTTCTTTGGAAAATAAATCTGTTTTCATCTCCGACAATTCAGATAACTTGCTTCAAGGAAAAAGCACAACATAACAAAGCTGTACTCTGATCCAATGCATCATATTGCTAAAAGACTGCATGCATTTAGTGAAGTCAAAAGGACAGTGAGACTTGCACAAATGGTGAAAAGACAATTCATATTTAGGAACGCTAATCCACAAAGCTGCTATACAACAGCATATCAAGCAAACCGTATTGCAAGAAAACCTCTGTTGTTGTCTGTTAGCTTTTTTAGTTGCCTGCATTTTTGTTTGGTTTTTCACCTCAGTTTTTAAAATGTGACAGTAGTAGATAAGAATAAAGTGAAATCTTTGTCGATAGGTGTTAATGGCAATATCTTGAATGTGACCAGGTTTTTCTCAGAGCCTTTAGTTAAGTCTGTAGTCACATAAAGAAATAAAGATGTTGAAATGTCTGTGATGAAGGCTCTGATTCTGAGCCAGCTTTACAAAGTTACTGGTTTTATGGCAGTAAGGGACTGAGTGTGCATGAAAATAATACTGGACACCAATCTGTGTACCTCCATGCTTAAAAATGTGTTTTGAGGTATGCCTTCAGAGATTTGAAAGCAAATAAGTGACAAAAACGAAAGTAGCAAGTACTACAACTGTGATTCTGTAACATAGTCTCAGAAATACACCTGAGGTGATGTGCAAGGTATCTTGAGCAGACATAAATGTGATTGCTAATACACACTTAATTCAAAGTTACTTGAAATTTATAGTGAGAAAAACCGTTGTCAGTGCTACGTACCAGTGTAGAAAGTCTGTGATGTGACCTTGCTCTTAGTGTATTTATCTAGTTCTCAAATCCAATTGCCATACAGTTACTGCAGCATTACAAGACTAAGAATTATGTGTTATTTTATTCCATTGTTTACTTTTTTGGCAGATAAATCATTAACAGAGCAGACAGAATGAGGAGACACTCAGATGCAAGGAACTTCCTAAAAGTCCTGCCAAGCTGTCCCATCATGCAGTCACGACACAGATTGCAGTGCATAGGAGTGATGCATCTTGTGTGCGATTTTAGCAGACTGCCTTGAGCCAGCACAGCATCCCTTTTGAAGGGACTCTGCGTTTATTGCGATATTTTGTTTCTGATCAGAGCTTTCATGACTGGGGAGTGGCAGTGATGCTTGTCATACAAGACAAAACCAGCTTTTGGAGGGCAGAAATTGTTCTCTGATGACTTAATATTGGTTCAAACAAGAGACTGAAAAGTCAAAGTTTCTGTTTTTCGCTGCCAAAGCCTTCGGTCACCCTCACATACCTCACCCCCAGAAATGGCTATATATTATCATGGAAACTTTACCTGTTGAAGTAAATTCTAGGATGGTGGGAAGATATTTACCCTATGCTAAAAGGTAGGGGAAATGTTAGTGTTGGTTTTGGGTTTTTTTTAAAAAACATGCAAAATATAAAATCCAGATTGCATTGTGAGGTGTGGAAAAACTCTGCTCTCAGTAGTGGATTTAGCCAAGCTACAGCCTTTGCTATGGAAGGTCAAATCTTCCACTCTGAAGTCTTTCAGACTCTGAACCCAGTTTGCATATTGAGCTCTCAGAACTATTTTCAACTACCAAGGGCATCTGAGCATGAAGAACACATTTCTTGATGTCTTTAGTTACAAATTGGCACGCAGATGGGCTGCGGTAGCATGATGGGGAGGGGGCTCACATCTTAAATCCGCTCTGTTTATTACCCAGGAAGTTTTGATCAAGTTTATGGTGTTAAAGACTCCAACATATCAACTCCATTGAAGAACAGGACAAGCTATTGTAAATATGAACCATCAAAGCATTAGCCATTTCAATGAAATGAAGCAAATCAATTGTTTTCTATAAAGGTGCCTTTCAGATCTCCTTTTTCAGGTTCTGAGATCCCTTATCAAGTTTAGCATTATTAAATGTTGGACTATGGACTGCAAGAGTAATTTTTTAGGACTTCTAAAGGGTCACTTTGCTGTTAACGTGCTTACCTTTGCTTTTATTTTACTTGACCTAAACAGTTACTCACAAATACGCATAAACCAGAATTAATTCTGTTGCATATAATACTTGCTTCAGCCTTAACCCAGTCAAGTATTTGAGGACATAAAGAAAAATCAAAGATGTGTTCAAGTGCTTTTCTAAATGGGATTACTATTACCAGTGAAATACGTCAATTATAAAGATCTGGTTAGCATTCTTACTGTTTATCTGCAAGAAAAAAAATTGTCTGCACTGGGGGAATAGAAGAGGTTTTCTTTGTGGTGCCTCATATGCTCACCTTTGTAGGCAGTTGCATCTCCAGATCAGTGGGACAGTTTTCTTTTTTGGGGTGTCCATCAGCTTCTGGAAAGATGCTGTGGAAAAGCCGTGCCTGTTCTCTATATTGGGGCAATACTGATTGTATGTGCGAGTATTCAAAGGATGGAAAATACTCAATTTCTTCTGTCCTTTCTCTTATAAAATTTTTAATTCCATGACTCTCTGTTGGATATAAAGCTTTTGCCCTAGTAATTTTAGGTAATTTCTACAGAAGAGGTTTCCAGTAAAATGCAGGAATTCCTTGAGTATGAGAAGACCATCTCAAAGCACATGCTTAAATATAAGTAGAAGATTAAATGCCTTCATAGACTGGGAACAGTGTTTCCAGCCTAACTCGACTCTCCGCTGTGCTTGTGGTCGAAGCTGCCTGACATAACTTTAACATATGCTTTCTTTAACACGCCAAAGCACTGAGCTGCCATGTTTCAAAGAAACAAGAGTCTAGAATGAATTATCATCTTCCAGTAAAAAAAATAGAATTTCCTCTCCAAAATTATACTGGCTTGAGCTCCATTATGGCTAATATACTTTCCAACACCAGTGACAGGTTTAAGATCTGGTATTTGTGATGCTTAGGAGCTAAAAGCAATGTGATTTATACCTTTGGAAAGACTGTATTTCTAACTTTCTAATGGGGCAAACAGAAGTTGCACCTAGCCCAGGAATGTCCAGAATCCCTGCAGCTTAAAGCTATGATACGCATTAAAACAGAAGTTATTTCAGGTCACTTTAAAACATGATTTTTAGAGTCATATCTTTACTGATTTAAAACCAAACCTGGTAACAATTTAGTAAGATGGATTTTTTTTTTGGACAGAATATCTATAATACCATACATGCCTACTTTGCAAAGCATGCAGTAAAACAGAGCTTGCTGTAAATTGCTTGATTGCTTTACTTTCTTCCTGGACTCCACTCAGTAGAATAACAATGCTGTAAAATTGGTGAGGAAGGAGACCTTTCTTGTACCTCAGTGAATGAATAATTCCAATTTTCCCACTTTCATGTGAATCTAATCCTGCTCTCACAACTGTTCATCATATCAACCTGGGGGAACTGATCAGGAAGGAGGGTAAGCAGGGTCTATTTTCTCTGATTGGTTTTTTTTTACATTTTTTTTTTGGGCACAAACATCTTTTGGAAGAGGAAATTCTCTTTCCAAGAGTTTTAAACTTTATACTTGAATAAGGAACATTTCTCTAAAAGAGGCAATGGTAATGCTATTCTGAAACAAATGTAAATCTAATTTTCCTCCAAATTAAAGCTTCAAAAATTATGAATATATTCTTGCTGAATACCGATATCCTCTTACTCTCCTTCCACATTTTTTTCTTTCTCTTTACAACTCTCTAAATTATAAGGGAATTAAAAGTCCATTAGATAGTATACATTAACATATGCTATTATGGTTCTAGCTAGCAAGCCTGGGCAGAAGCTGCTGTGTGATATGATTTTTCCATTATGGTGCTTTGAAGGCAAAACATAAAATTGTTTAATAAGTCTTGCTGTTGAAAAAAACCCAATGAATCAAACTTCTAAGCTATGCCACGTGACCAAACATAGGTAAAGAAAATACTTATTTCTAAAATTATGCTCCACCTGAACTGCTGTTTTGGAAAAGCCTGGTTCATCCCATGCAATGTCAGGACTGCAGTATAGGGTATTTCCAGACCATGTTGAAGAAGCCTTCTGTAGATGTCTGTAGAATACCTTCTCCCAAAGAAGTCTGACTCCCTGTTTGTTTTGTTGGTTTTGTTTTTTTTTTAAATAGACATGGTTGCTATATTTAAACTGAAAATAGCAATTTTTTTAATTACATTGCCTTTACTTCCCACCTGCATGAATCTGCCAGAGAAGCCTCTGGGAGCAAATGGCTATGGCCTGTGTATTTTTATGTCCTTGACTAAGTCAGTTGCCCTTGCTGTATCCTAATTTCACCACATATATGATGGTATAATGCCCCTCTACCTTAGACCGTAGACATCAGACTTTACATTAAACAGTTGTAAAGTGCTCGGAGAGGCTTTGTCAGATCTGAAATGTATTTAATTGGAAACTGCTACAGCTCTGCAAAAGATTGCATGGGCTAATGCTATGTTTTCTACCAGTTGAAAGATTTTCTCATTGTACTACTACAGATTTAGTGAGAAATACCAGATATAAATCGTAACAGTCAAAGAAATTTACTTACAGTTACCTTTTCTACTGTTATTGATAGCAGATTTATATCTGTGACCAGGGAAGTAGTCATCTGAATGCAGTCATGGGTGATTTTAAATTAAACATAAAGTTTAAGAAAATTCGGGCTAAATGTCATTAAGATCCATCATACCAAGCTGTCTGAGAGGGTAAAGGGCACACCGTGAGCTAGATGAAGGGCAAAAGCAGAGCCAGCACAGTCAGGCAGTGAGGAACTGGTGCTTGGGGACAGCATTTGGTGTTCATCTACTCCTCTGCTCTGTTCCCTCCAACCTTTTCCAGACATCCAGCATTCTCTGGTCCTGAGAAGAGGGTAATATATTTTTTTTTCCCCCCCTAGAATCCAGCTCTGATTTACAACTCTTGCTTCTGTATTACCCATAAAAGGAAAAGAATATACTGGAAATCAAAGTTTAAATATGAATCCAAATTTAATATATAGAAGATGGGGAATATTTATAGCCATATTGTTTGTATTTTGGGATTAAAAATAGTCTTTACATGTAAAGCGAAATATTGACCTAAATTCCATTGTTTCCCCTGCAACACATACATTAAGCAGTCCTAAGTGGATAATGGGAAAGAACAATAATAAGGATAACAATAGGTTACAGAAACAATTAGGTAAGGAATAACACATGACAGGTAATCCAGTCATAAATTTATAGGCATGCTGCTCTCTCCTCAGGAGCCCTGTGAGACACAGGGCCAAAGGCCAAATACATTCCCAAGGAAAGTGTACTGAATCACACGCCTGCAGACTGCATGTTATTATTAGAATTGTAAAATGTTATTGCTGATTTTTATATATCATACTGTGTGGTTAATTTAAAAATGTGGCTAGGCAATTTATTGTGTGTATGGGATGTCTATTTCCAATACAATTTTCTTTGATTATTTTAAAATGTGTTGTTGGATTTAATTCTTTTTAAATGTATTTTTGAACCACAGGAGGACTGTCAATGAGGCTTGAAAAGCTCTCAGTACCTCAGCTTTGTTCTGGCGTTTTGGCTTCACACTCACCCACTGAAGAGTAAATGTTTGTTTTCAAGCTTATTTCCCCCAACCCAGCAGCCTGTATTTTTAAAAAATTCCACCGGTGCAGTGCCAATTATGGGAATGGAGTAAAAAGAATTTAATAGCAGTGGTGGGGGCAATGAGCTGGCACAGAGAGCCATGCCATGGCTGCACTTTACAGACACACTGCTCACCCCTTATCTCACCTGCACCAGTTGGAGGGAGCCCTGGGTTTTAAACTTCATACTGGGACCCTTAGGTTTCTTTTTGAATTATGTTGGCAAATGAGAAATAGGCAAAAACATTTTGTGCTACCCAGGCCAGTAATGAAAGCTTTTGGTGTCCAGAAAATGGAGTGTTGTAGTATTTTTAGGGACGCTAATCGCTTTTTCTCCAAGGTTTGAATTGCTGCAGGATGTCTGCGTCTGAAAGCTTTTTGTATAAGCAGAAGAGCTGTTTCAGATTACTAGAAGCAGCAGCTCTGAATTAATTATATCCCTGAAAAGTAAGACCAGCCCTCCTTCTGTTGTTCTAGGGAGTAACTATGGGATGTAATAAAATAGCTGCAGTACATTCACTTTGTTATTTTTAAAAAGTGAAATGAAATAAGCCAAAGTCCAGGAGAGAGGACTCATGTTCATCTACGTTGTACCCATGTACCTCAGAAGCCCTGCCAGCTGTAGTGCAGAAGAGCTCATTTCACTGTCTGGTGTTTCTCTGAGAGCAAAGGCTCCTCTTTTACCCACTCCTGCAGGTCTGAGCTCTTCTGCTCACTCATCCACCCATGGTGTAATCAGTGCTCTAAATCCCGAATCACAAGGACCTTTGGGTTTACTTTTAAAGAAAACTCAAATATTTAAAGCAACAGATAAGGGTGTGTAGGGTGACTTGAGGAAGGTAAGAAATTAAGATCTAAATATTAGCAAGAACTTCACTTGACTGGAGCTTGCCAGCACTGGGCAGGCACAGTGTAGATGTGCTGGAGCCAAAGTTTTGTGGACTCAACTCGGATCAATGTGATCAAATGCTGAGCTCATTTATTGAAACACACACACAGCTTATTTAGGTTTCTGTATCAGTGCACGAGTTACATTACACTGCTATTGGTTAGATGCTCCGTTCACCCGCCTTACATGCATCTCATTATTGCTAATAATTGGTTAAGCTTACACAGTCACATTGTTCCTTTTTAAGGCAGTTGTTAACATTCTTGCGGTTTCTTATCTCATGGATTGTCTCTTACAAGCTCTTGTTCTCACAGACACCTGCTCTCCTGTTACTGCATACCAACATGTCTCTGCTAGCTTCCCCAGGCCTCAGTACATGGGGGTCAACAATAAATATGGGTGGGCCACAAAACCCACTCCTCTCATACATTGCTACATAGATAGACCCATTTATGGACACCCCCAAAACTCTGGAGTTGTATGTACTGTAAAAAACACTTGAGCTGAATACCAATAGTTATCCTTCTCCCTCATTTCTCTCTTACTCATCAGTGCACCTCATTGTTCACATATCTTTTTAATAAAAAGCCGGTTTCAGTTTGCTA
>CM036907.1:39887187-39957187 GCA_020800305.1 Porphyrio hochstetteri | reverse complement strand
GCTGTTTCAAACTTAGGAGGTGGGTTTTCTGAAGTTACTGATGTAATGTTAGGACAGAAGCACAGTGCAGAGAGAGGCTTCAGGTACTATGGCATCATACTAAAGCTCTGAGGTGACTGTCAGAGGTGTTTGCTGTCAATCCTGAGCCACAACTGTGGGGAGACACCAGAGATTATTTCTGGCTGCTGTTGCAGGGCACTGAAGCTGAGCCACTTGATACAAACCATTTTTCTACATAGTGATGCCTCTATAGGTAAGAAACCCTTAAATTCAGCTAAAAGCTTTTCTTTGATAAGCAAGGTGTGGAAAACTTTGCCAACAAGCATTTTGCATTTTGGGGATGTAAAACAGGAGGTGAGCAGGGTTGAGGATACATGCCTATGATAGGCAGACAGAAATTATATCAGCATCCTGATATCAGCAGCCATCTGGTCCTTGTTTAGAGAGCTTGGTGTTGTAGCTGACTTCCACATTATACGCCCTTTTATACCCAGATTTTAAACAAATAAAAAATCCTCAGGAAAGAATGCAGAAAGTGAGCAAAAGAGGAATGTGTGCAACAAGATGGCAGCACTTTAACAAGTCTTTTTCAAACAGAATTATTAATTTAAAAAATAATTAATTCACCCTACTTGTCAGTCTTAGGCTATGGCCCCTTTTCTGAAATATTGTTTGCTTGTGTAATAAGACATGGTAAGCCAACAGAAATGACCTTTCTCCTATCATATAGAATAACCAGAAGAATCAGGAGAAATTTGTGACACCCAAGTAGCCTCAACAGTTGGTACACTGTAGCTGTCAGCATGAAATCAAGAGCAAAATTGCCAGATTTGGAGTCCTTCCTAAAATTGCTTGCTCTGTCGAGTGGAAGTAAAGGACATTGACCAGAAAAATGACACATAACTTTTCCAGAGGCAATCTCTGTAGAAACTCCATTTCACCTATACAAGAACTGTATCCTTTTTCTGCACCCTGAGTGCCAGTTTAGGAAAGATTTGTCCCCATTTCTGCCTCACAACCAGCACAGAAATCTAGTAAAAATCAGAAGACCTGGTAATTTCCTTTTCAAATGGGTACAGTCTGGCTTTCCCAAAAGTAAGAGAGACTATTATGAGAGTAGAACATTCTACTCTCATAAACAGTAAATTTGTGATAGTAACTTGCAATTATCTGAGCAGAATTTTGAAACAGTTTCACAAGAGATGAACTGATTTGCATCCTCTCTTTTTTGCCAATGGAAAGATTAAAAGAATATGTGTTGGCACTTATTGTCCTTTAAACAGGTATGTGTGTGAGATCATGGATGGTTAGGCCTGGAAGGGACCTTGAAGGTCATCAAGTTCCAGCCCCCCTGCCATGGGCAGGGACACCTCTAACCAGCCCAGGCTGCTTGCTCAAAGATACAAATATTTTTTACATTGTTCTCTCTAGAAAAGTGTCTCTTATTTGGGTTTGCTTGAGATGGATGAAAACTTAGGCAACATCTTGTCCCAGGAGGTATGTATTTTAGATATCTTTTGAAGTACGAAGAAACGGTGAATAGGGAAGATAAATTTATTCAGAATAAATTATAATCATGAACAAAAAGAGGTTTTGCCATACTGTTTATATAGAAGTAATGAAATACTCTGCCTTTCAAAGGGATGTTGTGATATTCTCCTTTCTTATTTTTTCTGCTATAATTTCTGTAAGCATGACAAATAGTTTTGCCACCCAAATAATTTTACTGAATCAAAGGCAGTATATCTTTTAAAGTATGTACACTGGGGGTTATCTTGACCTGACCTGACATTAATGAGACTCTAGTCAAAGAATATGAAATTTTGGAGTAGTAGAGGTGGTATAGGAAGATTATATGCATCACCTGCTTACTAATTAGAGAATAAGAGACAGTCTAATGTTATAACAGACTTTAAGTAAGCCTCTAGAAATGGTTCCCTATCTCACCTTCATGTTGATACTAAGTTATATTTGAAAAACTAATTGATTTGCCATGTCTTCACCAAGTGCTTGATTTAAAGTTCAAGCTTTTTTAAGTACTATATATTGCCATTAGGATAAAATATCGGGTAGTACCATCTCCTGGACACCATATTTTTAAGAATATGTTTCATGCCTCATTTACCAGAAACGTATTGAGATTTTCCTGAGCCAACATTCAAAGAATAACTTGACATTTTTCATAGAGAAATACCATGTTTTTGTCTTCTCTGTTTAATCCCTTTGCTTCTCTGAACAGCTTTTTTGAATTTTTTTTGTTTGTTTCCCATCGAAAGCTTAAGTAGAATGTTTCTGTGGTCTGCACATAAAACATGTGTAAGAAGTTATTCAATTTTCAAAGATAAAATAGTGTCATAAAAGGTATAAAAGAAAAAGTAAGTTTAGCTGAATGATGTAGTATGCCGTGGTTACCCCTACAAACAGGCATATGTATTAACATAGAAAAGGTGTGAAGATGGCTGCTTGGTCCAGTCTCGTTGTAGTATGGGACAAGTATTAGCTGGCCAGAGATTGTGAGTTTCTGGGTATTACCTGGTGTCAGTTGGCTCTTGGAAAGCTGTCAGTTCCTGAAAACTGACAAAGGGACCAGCAAGCAAAGCACTGTTATGGTATGCGATGCCAGAGAACAGGGGGATGATTCCTGCTGGGTTGTCATTTCTCAGCTCTAGATTGTCAGCTCACGTGATGAAGCATGCTGTTTTTCTCCAACTAGTGAATTAGGCATCTGCAGCCTTGCACAAGACCTGTACTGATCAGACTGAAGTTTAGGCTGAGACAGTACTGTTTAATTTAAAACAAAGGGACTGTGTAGAGGAAGCATTGTTTGATTTGAAACCAAAAAAAAATTTCAAACAGAAACCATACATTTGTCAATATCTCAGTGCCAGCTAGTGCAAGTGGCTGCATTCTCCCTGCACGAGCTTTGATGTGAAGGTCTGCCAGCCAGGCTGGTTAAAACACCTTGCAGAGGTTGCCACAAGCAGAATGTGTTCAGAACACCCCTGTAGACTCGCAGAGCTTATGTGCTTAGTCCCTTGTACTCTCTGGGCGAAGGCTGTTCAAGATACATTTTGCCATCCTCCTGGGCTATAAGATAGCATGTTTAACCCTCAGTGTGGAAGCAATACCATGTTAGAGCACTTCCTCTTGTGTGGAATCAACCAAAAGATTGTGTGCTGGTAGGATGACACGGCTTCCCTTGCTGCTGTCACCCCCCTAATGTTCTCTTAGTACTTCTGCCAACTCCCTTACATTTTTTCTTTGTTACCACCAGTGATGCGCCCTGTTAAGTGTCTCTCTTGCTGTGTTGCCCCATGCGCTCCTAAAGTCCAAGGTTTCTCCTTTGCTCTATGTTCTAGAGCAGAAAATTGGAGATGTGTGACAGAAGAGATCAGATATCCAATGAAAAGGTTTAAGCTGAAAGAAACAGAGTAAGAACAATTCCAGAGTGTGATGTGTATTGGAATGCATATTTTGAGGTGTGTTTATTAGGATGTCTGTCCATGCTTTTTTAGATCTGGTAGTCCCACTGATTTTGGTAGAGCTGCCAATGTAAGCAAGGCAAGGTTCTGTGCTCTCTTCCCATTCCTGCAGGACTAGTAAGAAAAATCCAGAGCAGAAGAAAAGATTGTCTCATCATTTTATTCACATCAAGCCTGAATAGTTCCAGCTCAGGTCTGCAGTTCTTGACACATGTATCATGGAGACAACGGTTCAGGAACAGTTAGATGAGATTCAAAAATCTCTTCAACACCAGATAAACTGTAAAGCAGCAAATCCCACAGCATAAACTGCCACAGACAGCAAACACAAAATAAATGGGGGTGAGCACTGCAACGAAAATAAAAAGCTAGGGTTAATCCAGGTTCACAGTGGGCTTTGGATCTGAACTAAAAATATATCTCTTAAATGCAAATAGAGAAAAATGATGGGCATTTGCATGATTGACAGCCTCTTGAAATAGAAGTGTTGCTATAATTAAGCAATAATGTATGAGTGAGTGTACATTATGACAAATTGGAAGCTTGGTTGATTAGATTGAGCATATAAGCTGTCAGTATAATTATCACATTTTAATCATTTTTCTCCATTTTTTATAACAGCATTGTCTTCAGCCTCATTTGGTGCTTATTAGATTGATATTCTAAGAGGAATTGTACAACATAAAACATGTCCTTTAACAGGATGAACTTTAGATAAGACTTTAGGTATGTGTATAAACATTTATAATGATGGCTGTTGTGTCTCAACTTTTTGCCACATTCTGTGTGTCAAATAACGTTGGTTTAGAGCTTTCCTTATCAGGATAAAACATTATAAACTAAATGTACTTTATCTCCCTGAGTAGTCACTGCATTTTAAGCTGTCGTAGGGAAAATATAGCACACTGTTACAGCTGAATAATGAATTACTGGTACATTGCAATGATTAACAAGATGCTAAGTCACTCAGTGTGGGAGCAAGATTTTTCCATTTTCATGCAACTGTGCTGAAATGTATGTAATTTTTTAAACAAGAGAATGGTCTTTGCTAAACACCCAGGAAACAGCAACATTTTAACCAATTAGAAAAGTTTAATTTTCTACCAGTTACCTTACTAAAATGTAAACCACTGGAGGAGTAGCATGCCCTGAAATTGCGGTATAACAAATAAAATGGGTTCTTAACATGGTCATGCTCTTACAGTCTTATCCTATCTCAAATTAGATCTGAGCAGCTCTTCACCACTGTTGAAATAAGAAGGTGGAAGGTGGCCCAGGTGTTAAAGCACAGGTCTGTAGAAACAAAATTCTCCAGGTGCTTTCACCATTTCTGCCACTGGTTTGCTGCTTGGCCCTGGGCAAGATGCTTATCTGCTCCTCAGATTAGTAGCCCACTGGGAAACAGAGCAGATTAGTAGCTCATTGGGAAACAGGGATGCACACATGCTCTGCAGGGATTATTGGAAAATTAATGTGCTCTAGGTCCTGCTTTACTGCTGTTAAAATTCACACTGCATAGCCTACTCGAGGCTTTGCAGCTGCTGTAGAGAGAAGAGTATAGACTTTATGTGGCCTGTCTGGCCAATGGTGAATTTCCTTATTAAGGATAACTATCAAAGTCGATGGTACAATTGTTCAGTAAGGAATTACATACAACTAATCATAGTAATAGAAAGCTCTTAATTATTCTCAGATTACTTAAAAGCATTCAGTAGCAATGTTTTAAATGACCTTTTCTATGAAAATTTGAAAAAGAATGGCTTGACAAAAAAGTTCCAGGCAGAGTAAGTGTCTTCCAGAAATTATTCCTTCAACGTGGTATATATTCAATAAATCAAGAGCATTAATTTTTTTCAAGGTACCTTGTGATATTGACAGTGAAATCTGAGATATCAAAGTCTTCATTAGTTGATCAGTTTTAGACATGGAAAATTGTCAAACAATCCTCCTTGAGTCTTTGGTATCGTTTGCTTTGCCTGTGTTTATTTCCTTTCCTAGACTTTCCACAAATTTTCTTTGGAGTTGATGCTGGAGATGTTATGAAAAATTTATCTATTGTAGGCTCTATTTAAAGAATATTCACAGAAAGTTATTTTTAATTGTCAAGTTCAGAGATTCATATAATAAACCTAGTTTTAATGTAGAATTTTCTTGATCCTTTGAAAATTTACCTTGTGACCTCAGTTTTTAGCTTTGCAGTCCTCCCACAAAATACTTCAGCATGTCAACAGTCTTCACTAAGTTCAAGGTGAAGATGTTATTTCAAGTCTTGGATATTGCTGTCTGTGCAGAATAATCATCTGCAATTCTTAATTCTTTTGCTACTACTTCTAATGACCCAATTACCAGTAAAATGCATAAAAGCAAGATTTTAGCATTGATTTTTCTCTTGATTTTCTCAATAGCTTTCACAAACCTGAACTTAACATGCTTTTTATCGTAATTATAAGGGTTTGATGTTGGATCTTACTAGGTTTATTTAGTGTTTCAAAAGACTCAGTGGAGCCCCTTCCATGAACTTATCAAGGAATATTGGTTACTTAAGTATGAGAAGTAGACCCTCATTATGGTATGAAAATTATGTAAGGAAATTATGAGTATATGGGCAGGTCTTGATTGGAAAACAACTTAACAAAAGAGTATCTCAGAGTTCAGTATACTGATGTCATTGCTGTTCAAGAGATCTGCTCTAAGTGGCTCAGACATACGTGAGTAGCAAGTTGGGAAAGCTTGCTGATGAATCCATTAGTTAGCTTAGTGAAGCCAAGGTCCTCTTCCAGGCATAGCTTTGTGTGGGAGAACTCCACAAAGGACAGATAAAAACCACCTGTCCCTGCCACCACAGGCTCTTTGGTTGCATTTTGCATTGCCTTGAGGTTGCTGCGTAGGTGAATGACAGCAGACATGTGCTGAAAAGAAGTCATCCTGCATCTGTACATTATCAGCACTACTATTGGGAAGCAGATCAGACTTTGTGCTCACCCTATTGAAGGGTGTATAAGTGCAGCGCAGTTTGCAGAAGCATCATGGGGATCTGTACTGGGACACCCAGTGCTGGCACACCCTTGCTCTGCAGGGACTTATCTCACAGGGAATTAGTTTGGGTGGTCCAGCATCGCAGAAAACAAACCTTGCACCTTTCTGGGCTTTGGTTTTGGTAAAACAGAGCATGTGCACCTCTGTGATATTCTTTTGGACAAGCCATGCCAAGAACTGCATGGACTGACGGAGGTACCGTGGGGCTGTCCGCTATGGCGAGGCGACTGCGCGGTGTCCTGATGAGAGCTGGCTGGCATCCAGCCACCCCAGGAGCATGGGCAGAGCAAAATTACACCTGTCTGTATGCATCTGTGTATACTGCCCAGCCAAAACACACCAGTGCTCTTAAGGACACCTTCTCCCAAATATTGGAAAGTGCCTCAAAAATACAGTTATCTAAACCTGTTAGACAGTGCTGCCACAGAAAGTGGCACTGGGGTGTCAGTGCTGGGACAGATAAAAAGTAAGGAAAAATTAATTTTCCAATAACAGAGGACCAATTTCCTTGCTGGTGGAGCAGGGTCTGTGTAATGCATCTATCCCCTCGTACGCCAATGCTAGCTGTGGGCCAGCAAAGTGGAGAAGGTGACAGAAATGTTGTAACGTGAAAAAACATTGAGGTTGGGTTTGAGGAAACAAAACAAAAAAAAAAGAGCAGGGACTTAGATCTCTTCTTGTTTTAAGGATTCTGCTTCATCTCTCATGGTGTTAGAAGATTAATTTACTTTCCCTTTTCTTTAGTACCAGTGTGTATTCCATAGCATTAATTTATTCCTCAAGGTCTGATAACATCAGTTCTGTGTCCATTGTCATCAAAGTGTATAGGTGATGTGTAGAAATGATAACAAGGTTGCATTTTTTTCTGTGCTTGATGCCTATTCAACAAAACAGTCTGCTAAGCATTCTTCTTCTATTTTGCTATTGCCCAGTTTGCTGGAAGAGCCAGAAATATTCTTCTGCCCTGTAAAAAAGATAAATTTTTCTTTTGTTAATTTAGACATCAGAGAAATACTGACTCTGGAAAATAACAAATAACTTTTTTGGGGTACATCATCTACGTAGGCAGCTTTTGTTCTTTAGATGATCTATAATTTTTATTATAATAGTACTATTTTTCTTCCTTATGCACTTGCTCCTGATAGAAAAAAATTTGCCCCTGCTAAAAATTCTGGAGATCTCTTCAGAAGAATTTCATTCTCATGCTTTGGCATCAAAGACTGAAATCTGGCAAGAAGATGGCCTTTAAGGTAAGGAGTGTGCTTCTGTCATTCAAGTGAGCTGATCTGTAAGCTTTATGCAATGAACAAAAAGATCCCTTGAACACACTGTGTAAACTTGTACAGGGTAACAGCACTGTTCCCCTGATGATGCAGCTGTTATGAACAAGAGTGAAAAGCCAAGCACGGCTTGACCTGCAATTGTATCTTCAGGTTGCTCAAGATTTAGTTCTCACGTTGCCAAATTTTGCAACTTAATTAGGTTCAACGGAGCCTTCCTTGATGCAGGCCATGTAAGGTCTGTTTTAAACTTACTAAAGAGACTTGTCCTCTTCGGTTCTAGTGTAGCCAGGTGCTTAACTTCAAGCTGCTAAGCTTCCTTGAACCTTACATGTGACTGAAATGTTTAATGTGGCATTGTGTTTGTGCATGGTGTTCAGCTGGGTCTTCTGCCCTGCAGACCTCAAAGAAGTTAACAGTTTCCTTGTTCACTGTTGGAATTATATTTTCTCTGTTCCTGAATGAAAGTTATATTATTTTTCAGAGCTACGTCTCTACTGGGATTAGCCAGGTTGTAAAACAGAAGTTACCTGGATCAATGGCTTCATAACAAGAAGTATGTCTGACTAAACTTAAAAGAAAGTAAATATGAGATTATTTTTTTTAAAAAGTGTACACAAGGAATAAGCAGAATGAGAAGAGCTTTGTTTAAAGTTCAGAAATGCACAAATTTGTTTTTTTTACAAATGGGTTTGAAACATTTACATGGTCTCTGCAGTTTTACATAGAAGTCTCAGCTTTTGTATCCACATGTGGAACGTGTTTTTCTAGGCAAAGGATTTATCATCAGTGTATATTGTACGGAAGTAGAATTTGCTGTTTGTAAATGTATTGATAAAGTAATGCATCCATTACAGGACTATTTGGGAGTTGTGCATCTTTTCTACACTTTTATGCTCGAAAGGCACCTGTTCTGGCCATTTCTAATTATCTGCCTATTTCTAATTACATGTTTAGAAAGCAGAGTTCCATTTTTCCCAATGCCTGCTATTTTTCTCTAGAACTAAGTCACCGACAAGTTCTCTTTTCAAAGCAGTTTCCTATGTACTTGTACAACATTATTCCACAGATTTGCTATTGAAATGAAATACTGCAGTGACCTTTTTAATTCCCCTGACTTTTTACAATCTTTGAAATTTAGCACAACAGCAGGAGTTTAATCATATTCACTGATGTAAAAGACAAAATAAGGCACCTCTACGTTCAGATAGAGATATGACCTCAAAGGTGCAGAGCCTTCAGAGACTCACTGGAGATCCCCAAGGACAATTACAGCGATCTTGCTTGTGGTCTTCCTGTAATCTCTGACTTTGCCTCCTGAAATTTTGCACTTATGTTGTGTGCCAGAGCATTTTGTTATTGCTGCCTGAACACTGTTGTTTTCCTATCAAAGAATAATCTCATATTTACTTTATCTCTCCGTTCCAGTTTATGCCTGCTTCACAGCAGTTTCCAGATGTGAATTTCCAAGGTCTTTGATCCTCTCACTGCTGCCATGTCCAAGGCTTTGGATTCATCCTTGTCCTTTTTTTTTTTTTCTGCTGCAGTATGAAAGTTCAGCAACGAAACAACCCAAACCACTCATCTGCTGGCAGTTGCCTATTTTGTCAGCGGTTTTGTCACCTCTGCTGATTGATGCCAGGTGGACCAAAGGAAGGCTTTAAAAAAATCCTAGCATGTTTATCCAGTGCCCCAGAGTGACAGGGCAGGTGGGCTCTTAAATCCTCCTCCCATGCAGCAACCACGATGGGGTGACTGATGAAGAATCCCATCAGCTCTGAGTGGTTTTCAGGAGTGGAGGAGCAGTACACGATCTCTCTACAAATGTTTTTGACAGCTTAACAGTTAAAAGTGCAGTGTGGGCGCTTCTGCCTGTGTGCACTCACACATAAATGTGCTCAGGACAAGACTGAGCAGCACTACACTGAGAGACTCCTTTGCAGCACTTACAAAGGTAAAACCTGCTGCTTTTCTTCCACAAATTTTGTCTTCAATGCAAACAATCATCATAAATTCTTTTAAAATTACCCTTTTTAAAGTTTATTTGGTCCAGGATTAGAGATAGCGCAAAGGAATAGTATCAAGGGTTAATATCAGTCGCCTTAAACTTTTATTGTGGATGCTCTTACTGTTTTCTGGTAGGGAGATCAGCACTGGCTGGTGCTTCTGTTGTGAGGCTTTTTGATGGCCTCTGTGATTTGGGTCAATAGCTGCAGTTCAGTTAATCAAAGGCAGAGACAAACCCTGAAGTAGCGAGCTGGCAGCCACAGCAGAAAAAATAGGGTCTTGAGGCGTGGGGGCTCATGACACTTCTCCTGAGCAGCCAAAGAATTGCATTGATACTGTTTGTGATGTAAATTTTCTGTTGAAGGAAGCTCTTTTTGTCTAGGAAATTATTCAAACAGCAGTCATGAGCACTAAATTCAACAGTTTAAGAAATGCACAACAGCATCCTAAATCTTGTTGGACTTGCCCTTTGCATGTAGCTCTCTGTAGCCAAGCTTTTGGTAACTTCCAGTGTTGCTGAAGTTAATAGCAGTGTCCAGGAGTTGCTTCATGTATTTGCAGAAAATCTTGCAAAACTTTTCACTTGCATTTGAGAAGTGACTTTATTTCTTTTTTGCCCAGAGCTTGCCATGTGTTTTAAGCGCCTACAGATTTAGATATCTAAATGATAAATTTGTATATATCGGTTTCATTCTTCAGTATTGGCTCTTTAAGGATTTTATAAATAAGAAAGTTTGACTCAATCAATGAAAGGACATTTCAAAGCTGCATTTGTAGTAATGTATCTAATAGTATTTTTCTACATGAACATTTCATTGACAATTGAGGCTCAGCATCAAAACCATGAAGCTTCTCTGAGTGGTCTTCACCAGCCTAAAGTTTTCAATGAATAAATGCAAAACCTTCCAAATCTGGAAGTTTTCCAGTTAATCCACAGAGTAAGTCTAAATAGTGAATAAATTTGAGCATCTGCTCAAGTTTGGCTACCTCGAGTATATTATTCATTGGAAATTATTTGCTTAGCTCAAGTTTACCATTTCTGGAGTGAGGCATTGTGGAAATTCAGGTTGCTGAACTGATCAACTTACAGCTAGGTGATAAACTTCTGAGAGAAGCCAGATCACATGTGCATGCAAGACACTATCCTTAGTTTAACTGATGAAGTCGTTTATCTGAGGACACTTGTTCTTGACAATATTTTGTTTGACCAAAAATTCCTAAAAAATACATAAGCCTTGCAATACTTGCAGTTCAACTTGACATCCACACAGGAATCTTTAACAAGCCATTTGTGGCCCTTCATTACAAAATTTACTGCACAATACTTTATGTGCTTCCATATCCTTCACATAATGTACTGTACCGTAATTTCAATAAAATTTGTGTACTTTACAAAATTCAATTTAGGCAGCGGATTCCATCAGAAAGACCAAGCATCACAGTATTAGACTTCTATTTGCAAGGATTTTCCCTGTAAATGACTAAATCATTATTCAGTTGACACAACTCACTGTAAACAGTGTATTCCTTCTGGATATATCACCTGTGATCGATAGACTCCCTTTCTGCCTCAGCACTTGTTAATATTGTGTACAGGCTTGATTAAATGTTTAAAAAACATTTTTAAAGTGGCAGAATTAAATAGGATGGACTTAGTACCAAGACCATTTAGCTTTTAATGCAACACTAGAAAACGTTTAGTGGTGCTGTATCATCTGAGGATGTGATCTAATTGCATCTAATAACTTATGTCAGACTGCCTTTCATTAGTATGTGGATAAGAGACACATGATCCAAGAGAACTCTAAATTTTCTGAAAGAGGTGGCACAGATGAGATCCTTCCACACTGTTATTGATTCTTTCAATTCAACATAATCTAGAATTTATTTTTGTTAGCTTTTACAATTACTTCCTTTTGCCATTTTATTTTTTTCAACCCCCTTTAATTATCTGGCAAGTCCTAAATTTCATGTTTTCCACAGATGAGCTACTAATGCCATAAACATGCAAAGCCATACAGGCAGACCCACTCCCTGGGTTGTGACGACAGATGCTTCTGACTTGATTTAGGAAGTGCTTGTGTTGCTTGACCTCTCGGGACAAGGAGTATTATTTATTGAGATAAGGTGTAAAGCCTTTATTTATTTCTTTTCCCCATTCATTTTCAGGATGTGCAGGCACAGTGCCTCAATCATACCTGTTAAAGGAACTGTTACAGGGGTCTGTGTTACAGTACTTGAAGCTTGGGTAAGGCAGTTCCTTTTTCCTGCTCGTGTTGGGTAACAATTCAAATGACATGATCATGAGCTATATTTTCTACAAGACTTTTGTCTTCTTTGCTGCACCACCTGCACGATGCTCACTTAAAAAGCAGCTGTTTAACATTCCTTTTATCCTCAGTTTTCACAGTATGGCCCCATGCTGTGAGTGCACACAACTTCAATTTGACTTTACAAACCTGGATTAGTTTATCTTCACATGTTCACTGTGTGGCGAGGTTGTTATATCCCTGTTAAGTGAAAGGGAAATGAGGCACAGAGGGATTTAATTTAGAAGTTTCAGGTAGTAAGGCCCTGATTTGTTCGGTGTACATGGTATTAAGTAACACATCACAGCTCTGAAGCTTGTCCCTGTGGATTTCAGCTGCAGCTACGGTCGGTCTGTAATTCTGCTCCCATACAGCATCCATGGGTAGGCAGCTGGCTTTATGGACCTTGCTCAGAAATGCTGTGGCAGAAGCTGGGACAGGAATAGTTTTCCAAGATGGCACTGAAAGATTTTTTGCTATGAAACATTTTTTTTAATTGTTTCCTTTTCTTATAGGCCTCTGGATGTATTAGTAAACACTTTCCCAGTTTGATTGTAAACAAGGCCAGACCATATTTTATTCAGTTTGGCAAATCAGTTAAAAGACTTTTCTGTCACACAGCCTCTTATTTGACTTAACAATTAATCATATCAATGCAGAGATTGCACGTCAAAATGCTATTGCTGAAGCTGGCAAAAAACCTCAGCTTGGCTTTGCCTATGAGGCTGGCATTTTAAAGAGAACAGATTCCTTTTGCCATGCCAGCTTGAACAAACCCAACACCACTGCCAGAGGCAAACAGCTAGTATGTACTATTCTTTTCCCCTGCCTTCCCTCCAAACATCTGCTTTTCCATCATGGTTTGTCCCAGTTGCCCTTAATTACCTTCTATCCTAAAAAAAATAAAAGCAAAACTAACCAAAACTAGAAAACTCCCACTGCATTCTTGTTCCAGTCTTCTCCTCCCCACCCCCCAATATCCATTTTCTTTTTGTTCCTTTAGTATTTCTGATTGACATTTCCTTGTAATCTGCTGAACCAATGCCAGGAAGGAAAATCACTAGCATACAGGACAGACAAATTCTCAGATTTAGTGACTGTCTTATGGTCTGGTATAGCTGTTTCCAGGAATGCCCAATTTCATTTCTCTAGGCCTGGGCCAATGGGAGCTGGCTCTGTTGCCCTTTGAGGGTGCCGTTTGCAACTTGCAGTGTTTCCCTGTGCAAAGAAGGCAAAGCAAAGGAGAAGAATCTGAGGAGGTATAGTGGTCACGTTAGGGTGCCACTTCTCAGACCTAGAACCTGGCCAAATGGCAGGTGGTTTTTTTCGATAGTGGCAGAAGAAGGGTTGCTTTTTTTTAACATAGAACCCATTTTGTCTGCCAAATGCTAAAAGATCCAGAAAAAGTTGCAATAGTTTGTGTTTTCTGGTTTCATCCCTTTCATGATTGTCCTTCTCTCAGCCACACTGAGCATTAATTTCTTCCTGGCTTTCGCTGTAGTCCCAGCCACCAACAGGGGCAGCCAAGCCAAAATGAAAGGCTCAAGCCAGAAGAAAGGCCAGGAACTTACATGCTGGTAAGGGCTCTCACCCCATCTCCCCTGTGCAAGGTCAGAACTTCAATCCCTATCTGTTTAGGACTCTAGAGAAATTAAGTTTTTCCCTCTGTTTCCCAGATTGTTGTTATTCTCAGGCCACATGATTCATCCTCTGAATGCTGAAATGCTTATTTTCAATAATGAATATTTCAGCTACTGAGATAAACAGCTGTCATTTTACAAGAATTATGTATAGAGCTTCGTCACACACTTCCAGGTGCTCACCCAATGCAAGAATGACTGAATGTTGCAGTTCAGAAGAAGAGAATCAGGCCCTGGAAGTCAGGAGATTGCCTTTAAAATAATAGAATCTCAAAGAATACTCAGTGTTGGCATTTTTAATTTGCTGCCTGGTTTCTATGCCCTTGGGGATTATATTTTCCCTTTGCAAATCCACAAGGACAGAAACTTTTGTGTTTTTTTAAGTGAAAGAAGAAATGGGGTAAGCACAGGGTAAAAAATGAAGAGACCATGAGGGTTGACAAGACTGACAATGGCAGGTATGCTCTGCAAATGCAGTGAAAGAGAGATGAGACTTGATCCCAGCCTTTGTAGCTTGTGTAATGCCTTGAGAATTCAGGCTGGTCTCTACAGAAAACACAGTACAGCATCACGAAACATCTGTATAATGAAGTGTTGAAAATTGGCCCCAAAATTTCTTTAGGTTGTCTTTGTATGCAACAGAAGTATTTTTATATACTGGAATCATGTTGAAGATACTTTTCTTTTTTCTCTTTCTATGGCAGGAAATGCATAGAGGTAGAAGGGAAATGTCACTGTGCGTCAGAGACCTTTATTCTGTTTTCTAGCTATATATTGGTCACAGTGCTGTGCTTATCTATACTAGGATCTCCTAGGGCTCTCTGAGACTTTAAGTCCTGATGGTGAAAGGGTACAGTGATGTATGTAATAAAGTGCAGATTCCCAGGTTAGCTATGCCTCTATAGATGTTCTGCTCATGGAGCAGTGGTCTGTCCTGTGCTTGTGAGGGTAGACTAGTCCTGCATTGAAAGAACTACAGTGTTCAACAACTTATATTTTAGTGGGGAAAAGGATACTTTATTCATATAATGCCTAGCTTTTCCTTTTGGCCTGTGTTGTTCCTTAGCCCTTTGTGGTTTTGTCGGTGAAATACTACGGGGCTGGAAAGGAGCTGGAAGAGCAATAAAATTTCTTGTTCATGAGAAGCAATGTGTTCTCCATGGTGTTTGGGGTATGAAAACACATCTGGAGAAGGGAAAAGAGTGAGGACAAGAAGGAGGGTCTGCTTATAATTTTGGAGAGAGGACTATTTGTCAACAAAGGTAGAAGATGGTTGGGATGGAAGAAAGGAAAGGAGTAGGGCTGGACATGGAAACCAGAAATGTTCCAGTACTGGCAGTGGCAGGGGCTGCCTTGAAGCCAGTGCATAGGAAGCAGGACTGCTGACACCTAGTCCCAGATGTGCCTTTTGTTCTGAGTGATGTTGAGGAGCTCACACTCATTTCTATGATTTTTTTTTTTCCTTCACCTGTGGAAAGGAGAGTAACAGAGATTCATTCTTAAAGTTTATAAAAATCCTGTTGTGGGATTATCATCATTGGCACCACTTAATAAAGGTGCCTCTGCCTGGCTTTTGTCATCAAAAATGTCACTCTAAGAGAGCTACTTGGAAGCTGACATCGCTGCCTGCAGAGTTTTCCTTTGTTCTTGGCATATCAGTCAGTCTCATGGGTTCAATTCTGCCCAGTGTTGCTGTGCAATGAAAAAGCCCAAACTGCCCCCCTACTGAAAGCGATGTAACCATTTGCCTGTTCCTGTACAGACTGTGTGTGATAGTTAGAAGCACCCCAAGGAAATGATCTTTTAAAAATAACAATAAACCATACTTTTCCTTATTCTTTATTGTACAAGCATGGCACAATGCTTGTACAAGACCCTTGAAGTGTTGCATAGGTCAACCTATTCTTTATGGTTGGTGAAAGAGCAGCACTTCAATGTTACTAATTTTTATTGTACTCAGGGTGGTTCTATGTACTGGACATACGTAAACGAATATGATCCTTCCATGAGAAGCTGTATAGGTGAAGTACAGTAAGTAAGCAGCGTGGAAACACATAACTACTCGTATTGTTTTGTTTTATTTTAGGGTACTCTTTTTATAAACAGAATGGTATTACAAGAATGTGTTTAATAAGTATTTTGGGTTGAGCCATCCTTAAATGTCCTTCTGTTTTATTTAGAAAGAAAGAAGAAAAAAACCAACCAAACAAAAAACCAAAAACATGTCTGCAGGGAAGCTGAGGCACTTGGATGTGAGAGAGATCTGGCATGTCATTACGTCAAGGTTTCTAGTATTACCTGGAACTTTTTTGCAGCTCAGGGGAAGAAAATTTCCAACTGGATAAATAATAACCTCGAAAAGGCAGTAGATGAAACATACAAAGTATAAGATATGAAAAGGGATCAGCAAAATAACCCCTGGCTTTCAATGCCAAAAGTGTGATGATAATATAAGCATTGTCAAAAGTCAAGCTCAATTACACCTTGGAAACACTTTGAAAATACGTACTGAAAAGTACAAACCCAAAGACCTGAATGTGCTCAAGTCAGAGAGCTTAGCTGCAAGATTTGGCATCTGGGATAAAAAGTGTGGTAGCAGGTATTGGAATATTTTTATATTTGCTGTGTGACACAAGGCATTTAAGGAATGGCCGATGTATTTAAGAAGACAGCAATAGATTTGGAGGGCTCCTAAGTCTCGCTCCTTTCTGTGTAAGTCTTTACACCTAATTTTTAAGGAAAGAAATATGGAGGCAAATGTAAAGAGATTGGAACACATCTTTTCAAAGAACAGCATATGTCCACCTGGTATCTGCCTTTGATATCAAGACAAAGGAAATGCTGGAGATATAATCCTCTGAACCTGAGTAAAGCCTCCAGAAGTCTGGCAGGTGCGAAACACTAATAAATCGAGGAAGACTTAGACCGGTAAGAGAAATTGTCAGATGGGTGAAGAGCGATGACATCAGGTAATACTGAAGAGGAAGAGGGAGAAAGACTATTAATAGAGCTTCTCTGGGAATATTCTGGGAAGAAGAGGTGACTTATGGATACCATTGGTCATGGATTGCTGTAAGCATCTCTGTTGTAGCTGTGGAAAATGCAAGACTACACACAGAGAGGTATTTTCTAGAGAGACAGAGAATTTACACCATCTGTGTTAGCTCAGGAGACATCTCATGTGGACCACTATGCAATTTTTGGCCACTCTTGTTCAAGAAAGATGATTAGAAAGTAAACTTGTTCAGGGAAGAGCTAGCAAGGTGATGGTGAGACTGGGAACGCTGTCTGGAGAGAGGAGACTAAAAGAAATTGTTGTCCCTGTCCAAAAATGTGTATCTGGTACATGATGGAGGGAAAGGTGGAGTACTGGTTAACCCAAAAACTTAGCAGACAATTCTTAACTCCCTAAAGTAATCTGGGTTGGGAAGAGTCTTTTGGTCAAACAAGTGAAAAATACACCTTCTCTGTCAGTTGCTGGCAGGGGTTGTATGATGTCACTGTGTGTAAAGACAGGGAATGGACTTGATGTTTCTGAAGGTCCCTTCTTCTGTGTCCCTTCCCCAGACAGGCCTCCACAATCTCTGCTGACTCAGTGCTCTTTGAGAAAGACAGGAAGGGATGCTTCTTCAATTAATTTGGTTGTAAGGTGACATATTGTTCAGCAGAGAAGAGAAGAAATGCCCTTTCCCAGAAGGGAACACCTGGGTCTCACTCTCCTAGTCATTTTTCAGCCCTCCAAGCACTACTTGTGGGAAATGTCAGTAAGCCTCCTCACCTGTCACCTGCTGAGGGTTGCACGAGGCATTAGTTGACATTTCAAAACTCATCACAACTCAGGATACCTGCAATTATTTCCCTCTTTGGGAACAAATGCCGACCACCTGTGCTGAAAACAAAAACCCACCCCGGGGCAATGAGTACCGGGGGGTCCTTCAGAAGCAGGAGCCCTAGCTTGTGCATAGGCTGGAAATAATTAATTTGTTACAAGCTTCTGAGCTAATTCAGGCTGTGATCGCCTTGCTTCTTTCTGGCGAAGGCTGCCATTTCTTCTCTGGACCACCAGATGCCAGACTTTTCCTGCAAAACTCCAGCCCTCCGCCTGCAGAATGGAAAGAAATGTTTATGCGCTTACGTTTTCATGAATCCCTTCAGTTTTGTGTTCTGGGAAAGGCTTGTAAGCGCTTCCAAGCGCAGCGCTCCGCGCTTGTTCCTAAGCGTGTGCGGTAACTCTTTAAGATCATTTGTAAACACATCGTAGGAGCAGAGGGAGAGCCATCCTCTGATAAGCCAGGGACTTGAATCTGTTACCTCAAAACCCTTCGTGAAAACTGGGCAGTTAGGAAAAATGCACAAAAGGAACGTGGTGACACTTGGGAGAGGGAGAAGCAGCAAAATGTTTATATTCAATAGCTCAAAATAAATCCCGTTTGATACCTACCCTCTCTCCTAAGTAAACAAAGAGCAAAATCATTACAGCCTTTCTTATCTGCAGGAATGTCCTAAAGAGAAATGTTAATTCTTGTGGGTTATCTTCAGTAATTCGATGTCTAACTATTCCATAGTTTTCCTTCCTACTATACGCATATTTTACCTAAATTTTACACTTTACAAGTGTACCTACTTATGTTTGATTCATTCTAATATTCGGTTATTGCAAAATTATGCAATTGCATTTTTCCTGTTAGAAGCATTAACATTCTCATTCCCCATTGCAGAATGTATTGCTTTAACAGAGTGTTCACTGTTTTATAAAATTTAGAAATATTGAATGAATTTGTAATGAATTGACTGTTTAGTGCAGGATGAAAATATTGAACCATGAATCACTCTTATTGGGCCAAAGAGAGAGTGCATTGTGCCATAAACAAGAAGAAAGATACAGAGGCACAAGCACAAATAAAACCCCCAATTTTTTCGTAAAAATAGAGCAATGGAAATCCGGCAGTTTAGATAAATAAGCACATTATTTCTTTACAAAAAACATAGATTACTCTTCACTCAAAGTGTCTTTCCATTATTTCAGGGGAGTAACAAATTGTATAGTAGAGTATTATTGTAGAATTATTATTTTTCTTAATTCCTTTATCCTAGTGTATATAAAGCATCACTTGATATACAATGTCAATTGTTAAAACTTTCAAAAGCAAACCTTCAAGGTAAAAAACATAAATATATTGGAAATAAACATATATTCTCCTGTACATTCTCCCTATATAAATGGAAAGAATATGCAAATATCATAAGACATTAATAAAAAATTCTGACAGTTAAAGCAAAGGCTTTCATTAATAATTAAAATACAAATGATGACAGAACACAATGCTTTATTCCATCACGAAATTATGTTGGTCTATAATTATGATAACTGTGGTATTCGGATTTGCATTATTTTGTGGAAATTAAACAGAAAAAGGCAATGCAATGTTGTTTAGGTATTGGCAAAGAAAGCAAAGTGATATAAAATATTTACCATAAAGACTTCTCCAAAAGTATATGCATTGTTGACTTTTAATCAAATTAAAAATATTTCCATTTTCACAGCTCAACTATGCTTAGAACTTTGAATTTAATTTCTATCTTAGTGTGAAAATATTAAATACAAGAAAATATAATGTATACTGGCATAGTCCAGAGGCTTTTTCCTTTTTTTTTCATCATGTCTCAGTGTAGAATCAGGATTTATTTGAACCTGACTGAATCACCCATGGATAGCAGAAATCTCTATTTGTTCTTGATTCAAGAAAAGTCTTTTTCTTGACATGAAAATGTCAAAAAGTTTCATAATGATAGTTTATGATGTCATTATAATTCCTCTCCATTCTTTAAAAACAGAGCATTAAGTCATTCCATTACACTGCCTTACTCTTAATCTTTCCCTTTTTCTAAAAAATTGACATATTTATCATTGATTTTCCAGCAGATGTTGTACTGGATGCCCTTTTTTAAAAAGTACCTCAGTTAATCTGACCTCTTTTAATGATTACTCACATATTCTTTAGTAAGTGAATAAAACTTTTCTCTCACAGATAGTAGGTGCTTAATCCTCATTACAGAGAATATGCTGAAACCTTGAATACATGTCAAAGATTCATTTTGTAATCCTGAGGTTGGTTTGCCGTCAGTGATTTACACAGGGGTTGTGCTTGCAATAATTGATTCATTCCATACTTAAAGTCTACTGCTGTCATTAAAATGACAGTACAACACTCGCTGTTTCAATTTAGATTTACTTTTTTAAAAAAAGGCTTCATTGTCCCCCGGCATCGAAACAGAAGATGCACTTTTCTGTGCCAAAACAAAATGACAATGTTTTTGGTTATTTTTCAGTCTGAAAGTGTTAAACTGGAAAGGTATTTAAAACACGAGCTAGCTTTTGTGAGGTTTGATGGAAGTTTAACCTGCAGCTGCGTGAACAATGTGTTCATACCTTTTTGTTGCTCTGCCTTGGTTCAAAGAGCATTTTTTGCAGTGTTTTAAAACTCTGCCTTTGAATACTGAGTTTTAAGGTATGGCTCCTATAGTTAACTGGCATCTCAGATGCAATGCCCATCAATGTTAAGCTTCTATAACAGAGCAGATTGTAATTTTTGACTGTTGGTGACAATGCTGCCCGTAAAAGCGTAGGTACCTTTACAGTTACCCCGGGTAAAACTCTGCTGTCTGCATCCCACCAGTATGTAATGTCTTTTCTGGAAAACAGAAGCGAGTGTGAAGCGTTTAACTGATTCCTCACACTGACAATGTGACACGCAGCTTTCATTTTCTTGAGTGTGTTTGACGAGGGGATTAACAGAGTGCTAAGGTACAGTAGATCCCTGTAAAGGACACCCTAGTGTTTTCCCCCGTAGGTCCTAGTTCTGTGAAGTTGCTGAGGAAAGAGTTCACAGTGAATGCATTAGTTATTGCCCAGCAAACTACGGGAAGTCAACATTTCTATTTAATAGAAAAAAATTAAAGGGGAACGAAAAAGAAGGTTTTGTACAGCTCTTCCAGTAACATCATCTCATGATGTTTTAATGAAGCTTCATTAAAGTTCTCAAATAAGTAAGAAAGATAATTGTTGTTCATTAACATTGTGGTTCTACCCACAGCTGAGAAACATGCTGTAAAATGTTAATAAAAAGAAAGATTCAAGTACAACTGAGATGGAAGGAGACAATGTGAAAGAATTAATTAAGCTGCTGAAACCGCGTCAGTAATTGTTTAGTAAACTAACAGGAGATGAGAAACAATTACGTTACAGTGGAATAGTAACCTTTCCAACCTTGATGTGCCTAAATAGTAGACCACATGCAAAAGCAGGAGGTTGCTTCGGACTGAATTCTGACCAGAACAGCAGCTCACGCTCCTGCCAATGAGGTTTGTGCTTCTGTACTTATTCAAGGACAGAGCAGGGCCTTCATCATTTAGGACATCTTTTGCACAGTGCAGTTAAAGAGAACAATTTGGCCCCGACTGTAAGATCATTCTTGATCTGGGAGGGCTAAATTTAGCTCTGAATGTGCCATAACATAGTTTGCTGCTGTGATAAAATTTGCCTTGTTTCCAATACTGTCAAATCAGGCATGTGAAAGAAAAATTGCGATTGTATCAGTGTTTTCACAAAGATTATCTCAAGTTTGGGCATGCCATTGTTCTGATAGCTGATATACCAATGGTATTGATGTGATAAGAAGTAATCTACTGATTATTTTGTTGTTTTAAAGACATACTGATTTTTTGCCTGCTTATGCAACCTGAACTCTACAATTCAGCATCCTTTTCCCTGACTAGAGTTCTGTACATCTATATGGAAAGCAGGTTGAAATAACTAGTGGGGTTTTTTCCCACCACCCCCCTGCCTCCCCCGTGCTTAACTAGGTAATCCACAAGATTTCTTATTGAAGTGAAATACTAAAGTCTAGTTGAATTGCTGTTGGATAAAAAATAATTGGGATAAATTTTAAGCACAAATTTGCTGTGTGCAGTTATGCACACCTATGTAAGCGCCTGGCCTCCAGAAGTTTCAGCGAGGAAAGTTATAATTGCTCATGAAGAGGAGTCTACAATCTAAGTAATCACTGCTGTTGGGGCTGGGGGGGGGGGAACTGCTTAACCACTGCAATACTTTATCGTTCTTAACCTAAAAACTTTTATAACTAGGAATTTTGCCGCAATGATAGATCTAAAGCACCTGGTTTTGGTGTAGTTACAAGTTTTTTGATGATTCTAAGTGTTTGTCTTTAAATACATTCTATTTCTGAAACAGAGGGAAACAGTAGCAAGTAGCACATCCTATTAGTGGTAGAACTAAAAGACCCCACATCATGGGGCAAATCAATTTATTGAAGAACTGCTAATCAAGAAAAATAAGTGTTTTGACAGTATGTTCCACAAGCCATTGAATTTCATTTAAGGAATCCTCTAAAAAAATCCACTAATTTGGAACAAATGCTGTGCCAGACACATCTATTCTTAATTCAGTGAAAACCCCAAAATGTTAATTTTGCCTGACATTTAAGCATTCTATTGGCCAAAATTAAATTTGCAGTGTGCTAATGCAAAAAAACCCACCCCGAACTATGAAATGTAGCAACAAATGAACGGATTATAGTTACTCTTTTTGGTTTTTGTAGTTAAATCTGTAACTAGAAAATACTGATGCTATTTAATTATCTAGGAGATGCTTTGCTAACAATAATAATAATAATAATAGTAATAATAAACAATAATGGTGTACTGTTTTTTCATTAGAACTCTTTGCTTTCTTCTCCCCAGAAATATCAGTAGGAAGCATCTGCTGGAGTGTTGCATGCAGTGTTCAAAGCATACTCTACTGATCAGCTTCATAAAAAATCACAGATACAGACGTTGCAAGGAAGTTTTGGGTCGGTTGGCTTGTTTACTTGCAGCTGGAAGAGTCCTTTGCTGTGCATAGGAGCCAAGCTGTGTGTTTTGTTTAGAGGCATCATGCATCTTTTAAAATTGTATTATTTTGGGCCTGAAGTACATCCAAAAATCTCCCTCTGTGTGTGCTTGCTTGCATGTGTGCAGGGAGCCACCATGGTACCAGTCAATGTGTATGTAACTATTGCTTGGAGAAGACAGGTTGCTCCTCCTGCCCCACGGGGTGGTTTGATAAGTGAAACATTTCTGATGGGAGATCATAGGAGGAGAGGGACTCTTTGTTACTGGCATACAGTCTTCACATCCAGAAAGTCAGAAAATTACCGTGGCAGGCACGCCGATGCTATGGAGCAGGGTGTGATACAGGATACGCTGTTGTTGGGCGTCAGTCAGGAAGGAGCTGAACTGAGCTGCACCTAAGGAAAATGGCACTCTAATTTCCTGTTGAAAATTCAGACAACATTCTCACCTTGCATTTCACTGTGCTGGTGCTGCTCTACAAAGGAGAAGAAAACTGATTAGCAAATTGTTAATCCAATAATTGTAACAAATAATTAGCTTTGTAATAATTAGACAGAGAAGCATGTAGAATAAGAATTACGTCAAATATGAACTCTCTCTCTTCCCCCTCCTCCCTTCCCCATCATGTTCACAACTGAGCGTTTGGGTGAAAATGCCTTTTAAATGAGCTGCCAGGCAGTGTTTTTTTCTTCTTTTCATATGAAAACATTAAAAATAAACAAATTGTAAATCTGGTATGATTGTGAATTGAGCACTCGATAAAAATAGCGAGGCCAAGGTGTTTTCTTTGACCTTCCTTTCTTCTCATTATCTCTTTCTCAGGACATTCGCTCCTTGTTGTGACCCTTTGTAATTTCTCTTTTATTATAAATTGTTAATACAAAAACGCTGTGGCTCATGAAGCTTCGGGTATGAAAATGCTATTCATGTCAGAAACAAAATCAGATTGACATGCCAGAAGAAAACATTTTTACTACTCGTGCACGTTTATCTCTTGATAGGATTCCCTGCTGGTTAGAGCACCTCACCCTAAAATATTTCTTAGGTGTTTGTCAGCTAGAGGATCTGTGTTGCAGTTTTAAGGCTTATTATGAATGTTGCTTAAAAGAAAAATCATTTTATATTTCAAATATTATGTGGACATTTGTACTTTTACTGAAGGCACATAGCATGACTCAGAGCTAAGAAGAGTGCAGAATGTTTAAAGTAGAAATAAACCAATGATGGCTTGTCTGACCAAGGGGGACACAGCCACCTGGCATGGAAAACTGTCTTAAAACCCCAGCTGGATGAACTACAGTGGCAGTGCCTCAGGTACCTAGGGAGACATCCTTAGCAGAAGATCAAAAGGACTGTATTTCCTTAACTGGGGCCTGGTTCTTGCATTTTTGGGGCTCAGAGGACTGAGAACTCTCGTTCTGTAAAATTGGTTTCACCCCCTTTGTTTGTAACCTCCCCCTCCTGCAGAGACCAGACAAACTCATCACAGGTACAGACCCCCATGCCAGTGGGCTGTGCCTGGGGGAGAGCTGCTTATGGGTGCCCACCCTCATCACCTCTAAAAGAAGCTGCTTTGGAGTCTCCCCTCATTTGCATAGGGAGATTTAATTTCCATTCCTTAAATATGACGAATTGCCGAGATTTCCTTCAGTTAATGCTTTTAACAGCTCCCAATAAACTTCATTAATCAGGCCAGCTCTAGGCCCAACGTGCAGCCTGGAAGCAGCTAATTTGCCTGATGAGCCCGCGACTTTAGTGAATAAACAGGTGGATAAGCCGAGGGTTTTATGGCCTTAATTACACTCTAATCAGTTCAGCACTTGGCGGGCAAAAGGGAAGAGGGAAAAAAGAGGCGGTGGCAGCAAGAGCATCAGCAGCCGCTGCTTCTCAGCCCTTCCCTCCCTGCATCAGCTCTGCTCTCCCGCTTCACTCTCTCCTCTCCCACTTTCATTTTCCAGCGTTTTCCTCTCCTTTCCCCTCCTTCCTCCTCTGTTGCCTTTCTCCTTTTGTCCTCTTTCCATCCTCCTTCCCACTAAAATCAACATCTGAGGGAGAGAGAGGCTGTTTTGTTCTTTCTTTCCTGCTACTCGCTGCCCCCTTTCCCCTCTTTTTAAAAAAATTTTTCTCTCTCCGTACCTCGTTCCCTCTCTCACCTCTCCCCTGCCTCTGGGCCCTGCCTTCCCCCCGCCGCCCCCATCCCTCTCTCCCCTGCTACATATTCTCCCTGTCACAGTTAGGCCGCCTGACAAATCACTTCAAGGGCAGTCTAACTTTGAAGGACAAGACAAAGCTTTAGCATATGGTCCAATCCCCAGATGTTTGTCTCTCTCTCATGCTCTCTCTCCCTCCCCTCTAAGAAGGGCTACTTGGGAAGCCTGGGTTTTTGCTCTTTTTTTTTTTTTTTTTTTTTTTTCTTTTAAAATCCTCTTCTCCCTCCCTCCAAGTTTTGGTGGGGGTCTCTAACTACCAGCGAGGGCTGCTTTTCCCTTTACAGCCTCCACACGGGGGAAGGAGTGTTGGTGGAACTGGGGAAGCAGTGGTGCTTTTTGGAAACTTGATGATGTTTTTCACAGTGTGGGTTGGGGTGGTGGGGAGCGGGGGAAGGGATGCTCCCGGCTTTCACAGCCGGACCTGCCCCTGAATGTCACCACCGCTACCCCTCGGCTCCTGTGCCGTCCAGGATGGCACCGGTGAAGCCGGGCTGAGGCCGGCCGGCGGGATGCTGCCGCAGTCCCTAAGCAGCCCGTGGGGAGGGAGAACCACGCCGGCCATGCCCGCACCGAGCGGGGAAGGAGAAACTTGCTGCTTCCCCGCTCGGAGCACCGCACGCCCGAACGGGAGCGGGCGGAGGAGCGGCCGCGGCGGCGAAGGCCCGGGCGGGAGGGAGGGAGGAATGCGGCGGCGGGGGCTGCGTTTGGGAAGGGGAGTGGGGTGGTATGGTGCTGCGAAGAGGAGCCCCCAGCCCCATGCAGGGCCCACCGAGCTCGGGTGCAGCCGTCCCCGCTGCCGGAGCCGGCGGAGGGCGGCGTGGCTCCTCCGGCTGCTCCCGGCGAGCGGCTGTGCGAGCGGGGTCGGGCTGCGCCCGGCCGGGGGCGGGGAAGGGTGGCGCGGAGCCGCAGCCAGCTCTCGCCAGGTCCCGCGTACCCCGAGAGCGGCGGGGGGTCCGTATTTATTTTCACGACTCAGCTGCAGAGACGCAGCCGTGAGAGCCCGAGCTCAGGCACCGCCGCCGCGGAGCCAAACTCTCTCGGTAGCCGAGGTCTGACACGATTTACCTGTCGGGATTTTTGCTTATCGCTCCCCTCCCTAAAGTTTCATCCTTCGCTGGCAGCACGCTGCCCCTTGCACCGCGGTCGGGCCAGCTTGGAAACGAAAATGCCGGCATCCGCAGCCGCGGGTGGGCTTTCCAAAATAAATAAGAAGCGAAAGCTGTGCAGGAGGTTACCCAGGCTTGTGACTGACGCTGAGAAAGCCCATCTTAAGGGGAAGAAAACAAGGGGGGGGGGGGGCATCACTATCACTGCTGCTTTCAAATGAGCGCTGGTCCGTGTGGTAACCCGCCGGTAAAACTGGCGTAGAACTTCTTAGAAGCAAATATATATTTCCTTTCCCAAAAGTTACCGTGAGAAGGATTTGCTTGAGCGTTTTATCTCAGCTGTCAAAGACACATTAAGAGAATAAAAGATTGGATTCTCTAGTACCCCTTTCTTAATACAGTTTTTCTTCCTGTACCTGTAACAATATTGAGACTTAAAAAAAAGTAAAAATGAACTGTCACAAAAGGAAAATAGATTTCATTTTGTCTGCCTGTTTTCAGAGGGATTAAACCATTCCTATTATTTTGGAGGCTGACGTGATTTTCACTTGAAATCTGCACGGGTGTCTTTATGACGTCTCCTTTTGCTTTTAACTGTGCCCACTAGCAACCTTTTGTAGTCTTAGAACAGGTATCTGCAGTGTGTCCTTCAATTCCATTTTTTAAAAGCCTTGGTTTGTATGACTGGCATATATTATTTTGTATAAAATCAAACACAGGGCATTCTTTGCGGGTTAATTCAGAAAGCATTTTCTTTAGACAAGACAGCATTTCTTGCTTACATCAGTTTTTAAAGTGGGGAATTAATTTAATCACCTTTTAACTGAAGTTACTTAAAGCTTTTTTTTTGACCAAAAATATTTATGAGGAGGTGGCTCTTTCTTAAAATTATCAGTGTAAAGGACACCTTTGAGGAAAGTTACCCAATGACCTGTCTTTTCATTTTCAGTGTTTTATGGCTCTAAGAATCTCGAGCGTACCTAGTGCTGGTGCCTTGCCGTTATGATAAAGTGAAATCCCGACACTTATTCTAGGGTATAAGGGAGAATAAATGGATGGCAGAAACTTGCAGTTTTTACTTGCTGTAACCAGATTAAATTACCTGCCCCTTCATAAAATTACATCGTGTATAGTTATGTTGCCTTGATGGCATTTGGAATCATACTATCCTGAGGTTCATTTCCAAGTCTGTGTGTCGTGCTACTGTCCGATAATCAAGGCAAATTAAGATTTTATTTTCTTTTTAAAATGCAAGAGAATTGTTCCCCCCCCCCCCCCCTTGCCCAAGTTCTGCAAATTCTCAAAGTGGCCCTGGAGAAATACAAACGCACAAAGCGACAGGCGAAGCCGGGCCTGTGTTCAGCACTCCATCATTCCTTGTCACAGGTGCAGCCACTATGCATTATCCTGCCGTGATTGATAGAGTGGGTTTGTGCAGACTGGGGGAGCCGGGCATGGCTCAGATGGGGCCCTGTCGTTCTGGCTCCATTTCATACTACCTGTAGGGAAAAGGAAAAGTTTGCTGGGATTTGGCGGCTTGGCGCTGGTCAGAAATTTTACTTCTTTGCCCGTAAAGTAAAGGTCGTATTCCCTAAAAGTTAAATGTTGCTTCCAGCTTTACATGGTAATGATCTGAGAACAGGAAGCGCAGGAAAGCAGGACAGACCCTGCCTGCTTGTGGGGATAATATAACAATAATGAAATGGCTTTTAGGTTATCAAGTTTGTTTCTTTGTTTTAATTGAGAACTTCTTTGGTAGGCGGTGTACCCAGAGACTTTCCCTTCTCCTTCGACTCATTTATTCATCAGAAGGAGAGGACAGAAGGCCCTCACGTTCAGTGCAGTGCTGCCCTTTTAAGATCAGTTTGGGGTCAGTGTTAGTGGTCAGAAAAATAGAATAAAATATACATAAAGTAGATTGCTATATGTAAAACCAAAACATAATAAAATTCTATTTCCAGCATATAACAGGTGACCAGAAAGTCTACCTAAAGGAGCTATTATTGCTGTAGGATATAATGTAATAATTTATGCAGTTGGAATCTTTGACACATTTTTGTTCAGCTGGGGAGAAGAGTTTAGGTTTCTTTGCCTATGATCATCCAAGATCTTGACTAATTGATGTAAGATCAAAGATGACAACAATCTCACCAGTGTTATGTAAAACTATAATATCCTCCAGTTCCTTCATTTCTTCCTGAAATGGCCAAAGGCAAAATAATTTGCATAAAAGGTCTCTAGTTTTAAAATGTAAAATGTCGTTCATTGGGACTTTTACGTGACCCCCTAAAGATTTCTACAGATGTTTACAAACTTAACCAAAACGAGCATATAAATATTATGGCAAGTGATACAGGGCGGGGGTGTGTGTGTGTGGAAACAGAGCTGTGCTTTCTTTTAAAGTATTAACAAATTACAATAATATGGGAAAACATTTAAAACTGGGATTTTTGAGTTCATGTCTATAGTAACTATTTTCTGGAAGGGGCCACTCTCAGATACTAACAGGCAAATCCTAATGCATCATCTGGTAAAGTCTCCCCTTCCCCTATTTCATTACTGTGGGTAAAACTGCCTTGAAATAGGATAGCAAGGATGCTGTGTATTTTACATTAATACAAGAAAATTTGAAATTTCCTTTCTATTACAAATTGCTTTATAAAATAGTCTTTGTATAATTTTCTTTTTTTTTTTTTTAATACTGACAACAAACAAACAGGTTAAATGAATCAGCACTCATTTTAGACTATTGTGTGCTAGAGTTTGTGCTTTTAAATAATTCACAGGGAGTTTTAGAGACAGTGCCACAGCAGCAAGTATGTACCCACTTTCATGCCATTGTGATTTTGGAAATATCACTTTTGTTTCATAAGAATTTTTAGTAAGATAGGAGTATTTTTTATGTTGTATCTGAGGTCTTTTCAATGGGGAAGAAATGTGTCAACCTACTTGTCCATATTTAAGTGTCTATATTTGCGCACAGACATTGATTTATGTGTGACATGTGCTTGTACAAATGAGTTTCGCTGTTTATTTTCCTAAAATATGACATCAAGATAACAAGATCATTCAAAACTTCTTTTCCTGCCCCTCACCTTTCTTGCAGCATTATGGAGTCTGTTCCCCTTAAACATTTACTTCAGATGGGATACTCAGCCGTGGTTTAAACCCTGCCTTTACAAGTGGGCTATACTTAAACATGTGAAAATGTGAAGCAGCTACTTAAAAAATGCTTACCAGCGTAGGATAATTAACATCACCCCGGAGTAGTACATCATAGCTAATTCAGTGAGCCCTGCTTTACAGCTGCCACCAAGCAACAAGCAGGAGTTACAAAATGCTCACGTATCAGGATATTCCTTTAACACCTCATTTATTATTGTAACATGAAAAATGTCCCCTTCCATTTATTATGATATCGCTGCATTAAGGTTCTTAGTCACAAAGAAGTTTTCTGTATACGCAGGCGTATAAAGATGCAATTTTCTTGTAAAATTGGAGAGAGTTTATCTAATGAATTCTCCCTGATGCAAATGAAGTGGATGTTTATTGAAAGGAGGATGGCTAAAGTTGAAGAAGGAGTTGTGTGCTCAGGTAAAAGATAACTTCGCCTCAAGGAATAGCTAGAGGGTAGTTTATGTTTTCCTCTGTGTTCAATAGTTATTTTCTGTGAACAAACCCAGACAAAAAAGCAGCTACAAGCAGAGATGAGAACCATGGACAAACAGACAGACAGGCACACACATGAGTGTAGGCTGACAGTCCACTGCCTTTATAAACATATGATAGACCCAGAGGCAAATCCAAAGCTGCCAACACAACTACTAAATGAGTCTGCCAAAGAGCCAGATGCTGCAGCTGGAAAAGCATTTTCATTGTCTTAGCAGCTGCATACTGTGGTTGCTGTCCCAAAAGGAGGGGAAGGAATGGGGAGTGTGGTTATCAATTAAACGGTACCCGCTTATGCTTCTGTGTACGTGTGCTTGTGGGTGCATGTGTGTGCAATTAAATACAGTAACTGTATTTACTAGGGAGTGAAAGATATTATTTTTTGTTTTCTAGTGACTACATAAAGGCCAATAACCAGCTTGTTAGGTAGGTTCATGTTTCAAAATTGCTTAAGATGACTAGATCTGATTTTCTGTTTTTTACTGCTGTTGGCTGAGAGAGGAATGACAAACGCTCACTTGCGTGCTTTTGGGGATCCACACAAAGATACATCTTTTCCTCCTACATCCTCTACCCTGTGCATACAGATTTGGATTAGGGAAAATGAATCCGAGTAGACCAAGTGCCTTCAAAGTGTGGTTTAATGGCTACTGGGCTCAGAGAGGGTGCTGTATTCAGAGCCACGCAAAGTTCAGAAGGTACTGGTCTAACCTTCACTCAGGCAGGGTATTTTGTGGGAGCTGGGATAACTGGGAGAGCCTGAGAGATGAGCAGGAATGGAGGGTGGTCATTCACGCTCTTCTGGAGAGGCAGCCTGAGGTTTGCACTACTGTGGTTCTCAGTGTAGCTTGTGTAATGGCTGTGCAGCCACTCCTAGCACGAGTTGATATATATTTGAATTTACAGTGACTTGCAAAGACAGATGTGTGTAATTTATAGAACTGCTTGGTGGGCAATTAGGAAACATGGTAGCTGAAGTGGTGTTCCCATTCTTTTTCTAAGAAGCTGCACAGATCTGTGCTTTGAACTAATGAAGAGGCCTTTATTTAAAATTAGAGATTGGGAAAGTATGTGTTAAAACCTCCTTGGCTAGATAATTACTTTTTTATCATTATAATGACCTGTCATACTAATAAAGTTTTGGGGTTTTTTTTTTTCCCCAAAAAAGTTCATCAACCCTCTAAGGGAACGGACTAGAAGAGAAAATCAATTGAAATCATTATTTCACAGGCTAGATATATTTTTAAATCTTACCCTTTAAGTGGTAGTATATCATTACATACAATTTGTATTATAAAAGTGGCAAATTATTAAAAATCCCAACCAATGAACTGCCACTAAGTGTAGCTCTTGGCTGGCAGACAGTGCAGGCAGTGCCTATGTGTATATACAGTCTTCTGTAACTGCTTTCAAGAGGAGTGGAATTGTGCATGTACTTATGATGTTAAAATATTGAATCTGAAATAATGTTGTGTAGATTAGATTTCACATTTGTCTTGAGGAAGGGAACCATCTGCAAAAGCAGAGTTGCTCATTTTCCTGCTCTCAGCTTTTACTGGGAAGTTATCATGTTCAATGTATAGTACAAGGAGGAGTAAAAGTTTTCTCTTTAAAATAATGGTGCACTGAGAATGTGAGTTCCACCATATTTAGAGACAGCAATTTTCTGTCTAATGAAGCATCCACTAACAGTGAAGAGATTCTCAGTGAGAAAATGCTGTTTTCATACTTCTGGAAGACAATTCTTTTATTTTTCCTTTGTTTTTGTCAGGTTTTCTTCCCTTCCAGATTTAGTGGTCCTTTCCTTTTGTTGCTTCTAAGTCAGCTGTGGATCAGAACAATGGATGCAAAGAAGCGACAGAATTGCAGATGGAGCTGGAAGAAAACTGAAAGCAAAAAGAGAAGGCAGTGTCCTACAGAGGAAGTTGCAAGGTAGATAAAGAACTTTTGTTCGCTGTTTGGCGGAATAGTCGTGTCTCCCAGTAGGCTGAGCAGGCTGGCTGATACATCCAGAGGGGACGGGTGTCAGGCTGGTGCAGGTGTCAGTGGCTGCCAGTGAGTGATTGCACCATCAGCCTCCTACCGTGATCCATCATGCGGGCCCAGCCGGTGAAGAATCACAGCCTCAGCAAGGTGCTGAGCCCAGCAACATATCATTAAACAAGGTTACCACCGGCAGATTTGTTCCCATGATCAATCTGGTCAATAACCGTTCCACCTCACTGTACATTTTTCCCCCTTAAAACATAAACAAGTATTATGAAAGTGGTGGCAAAACAATGTAAAGCTTTAAGAAGGCTTCATTTGTCCAATAGCAAGCTGCAGGTTTCTTGTAAATCCTTTATAAATCAGGAAAAAAAACCCTCCCTGAAAAAATTTATCCTCAGACTAATCCTCCAATCTAATTCATATTTTATGACTTGAAGTTTTTTATTTCTGATTCATTCTTGGATTCTTCTTTTTCTTTTTTAATTTTTAACCCCCAACATGGGTTTCTAATGTGTAATACATATGTCAGTTTAGAGTCATTCCAGAAGATGGTAATAAAATGCCTTCTTCTTTTATTGCTTTGTTTAATTCTAGTCTCTTGAATTAACCTCCTGTCAGATCTGAACAGACCTTCTCCTACCCAGGCTCGGCCAGCATCATTGCGCTGCCCATAGACACCCCCAGTTCCAAAGATCCCTATGTTTGTATTGACCTGAAAGCAGATACCTCTGGATGCTCCCAGGGCAGTCCACCTTTTCTGCTGCAGTGGTGGGTTGCAAACTCCTAGACAGTAACTGGGAGATCCTGGAGTCCCTCAGCAGATAGCAGCTTATCAGGAGGGTCGTTAACGCAGCCTTCGTGACACACTCAAGTAGTTGTGATATGAGGGCCAAATCAGAGTGTTTTATAAACTCATAGGAAACAATGAATAAACTGATTTTTTCCACTGGTGTCCTGTCCCTTTGGTCGCCATGCCAGGGACCAGTAATCTCCCTAATTACAGCTTCCAGAGCTGTGCACACCACTGTTTAAGAACAGGCTGTTACATCTTAGTGTAGTAGCAGGCAGATCACAGGAGTCATTAGTAAAGCTTGCTGTGCTCAGAAAGAAATGCAAACCAAGTCCCTGTCCCTTACATGTACAGAAAGTAGCAATGGTCATGCAAAAATTTAGTGGTGTGAGAGTTAGACTGTTTGGATAAGGATAATATTCCCTTGAGGGTGGATAGAAAAGCTCAGCTGAAATGCTACCTCCAGAAGAAAGTTACAACTTTCTGCAGAAGAAAAAAAACCCTCATAGTTTTAACCTCAAATGTGATTTTTAAAGCAGTTCAGTTTAGTGGGTACATAAGGCTACGTCAACACTTACTTGTCCTGACTGCCCTGTTTTCTTTTTACCATCTTCCAATCTAAAGGAGAAAAGCCAGAATGAACTTCTGAAATAAAAATAATTCAGAGATGGTTGTTCCTATTGGTTTGACTAAATCAGTTTTAAAGTCTTCCCGTGTAGACAGGCTGACCATGCCTGTGAATTAATGGCTCTTGCTAAACCTGTCTGACCTTCCCATCAATAAAGGGTGAGACTGAGGGCTCAGGGGAAATGTGACACATGGTGCTCTCCTCTCCTTTGTACTTCAGGTCAAAAATTGCCTTGGGTACGATGTCAGCACCTTCAGCCAGACCCGTAGTCCCCGTAGCCTCCAAGCAGTTAACCCTCCATTGATGCTTCAGTCCTGGGGGAAAGAGAGAAAAAGAGAAGGAAAGAGAGAAAGAGAGAAAGAAAGAGAGAAATAAAGAAGAGAAAGAGAGAAAGAAAGAGAGAAAGAAAGAAAAAGAGAGATAGAAAGACAGAAAGAAAGAAAGACAGAAAGAAGGAAAGAGAGAAAGAGAGAAAGAAAGACAGACAAAAATGGTGTCTCTAGTGACAAACTTGTGCCCCATTTTTATCATTCTAGGTCTTCATCATCTTCAGAGCATATTGTCCCCGACTCCTCAAGGGCTTTCTCTGTCCACACCAGACCTGTGTTTCTCTGTGCTGCTTATTTGTGTTAGAGTCCTAAGTATGTCATCTTGCATACAAGAACTACTTGTTAGTATTAACTAAATAAAACCTATGGTATTACTAACCAAAGATAAGCCATAGTCAGCTGACTATTAGAAACCCAACTCTCACCAAGAAGAAACAAGGACCCGGGCATTCTACAGGTCTATAGTCTTCTGCTGAGATGCATGAAGCAGGCATCTTCTTGCCTTCCTGCAGGACTCTGAAGATACTAGTCATTGATTGTTTGAGTCCTACACAAAATGCAACAGAAGCCATGGAACAGGATCTTGGCCCCAGGAAATCAGTGGAGATCACCACAGATTGTAGGGAGATCAGGTCTTTGAGCTTGGCTTCCTCTAAAGCTGTAATAGCATTTAGGCTTTACCCTCGATGTTGCCTAATTTATTAATCCCTACCCAAAATCTTAGGTAAATTGCCAGTTATAATAATTTTAGATGACTGAAAACATGGGTATGTCTCCAAATCTAGATTGGCAGAATGATGATGAGATACTGGCTGTTTTCTAGGCTAGCTCTTTGCTGGCTGTCCCATTAAAGTATCCAGGAATCTTCTTCTGTGTTTCTGGTCAAACAGAACCAGATGTAGAGCTTCGTCTGTGTCTCCCAATGCTTTATTTGGTCCCAACATTCATGTAAGTGACAAGCAGTTTGGGAACATTTCACAGTATTCAATATTTTAAAAGAATATATTTCCCTAGGTTACAGTTTAAAAGTGGATCCTTCACCACTTGCACTTGTGCATTTGAGAGAAGCTTTTCTATGATCATATTATGGAAATAAATTCACAGTAATAAAGAACTAATCAGTTGTGGGTTTTTTTCCATGTTTGTTGTTTGCTTATTTGTTTTCTTTCTTATTTGTTTAACCTACAGTGAATTCAGCTGTGGTAATCATCTCTGGTAAAGCCTGTATCAAGACCTCACCCACACGATCTGCCAATAGTGGACTTCTACCCTCTATTGATATATGCACTAGAGAATTGATTGCCTGCCTGAGTAGATAAGAACATGTATTGTTCTTCAGTGGGTGTAGTGCATTACTCTTTCCTGGCTAATGTGATCTCAGAATCCTTCTCAATAACACAATTCCACCAATCAAACCAGATGACAAAATATAAATTTTATGGAGTTGTAGTCCTCAATTCATAATCCTTTGTAAAAGACAAATATGGATGAGTGAAGTTTCCCGTAATGAAAAAAACATAAAATTTCACAGTCTGCTAAGGTTCTCTTTTTGATGCATTTCTTATTTTCATTCTTTTAGTTTTCCTACAGATTTAATTTCCTTTTCCTGACAGTAATCTTGTGATTGTAGATCTAATTTTTCTGTTAGTTAGTAAAGAGTAAGTCCCAGAACTAGTGAAGCTATTTAATGTAGTTAACACCTGGATGAGTTATGGCTTCAATGCTGCATTGGTTGTAGCTTTCTAATAGTCACAGGTGGTTCTTATGGTACAGGAATATCAAAGATTGAAAGGACATTTAATAATAAAGATTCAATAATTCTGTAAAAGCATTTAAAGAATAGATTATGTTTATCTACACATAGGTACTAGCATTTTTTCTTTGTTACTAATTAGAAACTGAAAGACACAAGAAAATTTTATTAATGTTTCTCGCATCCTAGTTCAATGTGCATTGCTCCACTATAGTTATTGCTAACTCTGCTTTCATAACATCAGTGTCTATCTATATGCTTCCAGATCCCAAAGTGTCAATATGCCTTAAAACCCACAAAACCAAGGAACTTCTTTATCCCAGCCACGTGAATATCTTTATTCAAGGTCAGCCTGAAAATTTGTTTTAATGTACTCAAAAGAGTATTACTGCAACCCCAAACTCCCTACTGTAAACCCTAGTAGCACAGACCACAGATCAGAAATTCTGTTAAAATAGCCCAACTACATCTCAGGAAAAATGTATTCTCCTTGGAAATTTTTTATGAAAATCAATCAAGAAAATTTTCAGATTCAAATGGCATCTGCTGCTCACCATAAATATAACCTTCACAGCAGAGTATTCACTCAGCATGGTATCTCATCTTATACATACAATTGTTTGCTTGAAACCTTAGTGACAGAGAAGAATAACATGTAATAATCATAGGGGATGAAGGAAATTGTTCCAAATAGTGAACAACTGGAACCCAGAATAAATATTTACAATGAATTTCTATGATTCTTTTTACTATACCTTCACAGAAAAATAAGAATAAGCCTCATTGTTGGCAAGTGACCATATTACCCCAGCACTTTATTTTTTTTAAAGAGAAATCCTCATTGAGGACAGTGGGGAATTCTGATGAAAAGTTAATATAGTCCATGGAATAGGTTGGGTGAGGGGGAATATTGCTGTTTACACCAGCCATTTCACAGTGCTTGTGGTTACCTTCCAGTGGCAATAAGGTTACGAAGAAGCAGGGCTGTGAAAGGTGTCCTTCCCAAAGGTGGTACATGGCTCAGTGCCAGACTTTGTAGGCAAGTGCTTCTGGTTTGGAAATTGTTTCTCAGCCAAAGCAAGTTAGAGCCTCAGGGTTTTAAAAGTAAAATCTATGGATGCTGTCCATCAGTGGCATTAAGAATTGTACCTATGTGACTCAAATCCACTTCAAACGGACTTAATTGCATTCATAAGAATACAGCAGCCAGTCAGCTGCATATTGTCAATCAGCCCTCATTGAGATGAGTTTTTCCTTTTTCCTAAATCACAACGAGCATGTTAGTAACTTTGGACAGCTATCTTTTCTCTTGCCCTTCTCCTCCCAGTTCTGAAATGCCTGGAATTTGCTAGGGTCTTTGCAGTATTTTTGCTCTGAGGCGTATTCTCTCTCCATTGATTCCCTTCACTGCTGGCAAATCCAGGTTTAATTAATAATTTTCTAAAATACCTTAACTTTCATGAAACCTGCGGTGTGTCGAAATGTCCTTTATTCATCACAGAAAACCAGCTGAAATTTGAAAATCATAGATTCTCTTCAGTGTTATTTTTAGGGAAAGTATTAACCAGGGCTCGCTTTGACACCCATGACACACGAATTCTGGAGTTTCCATAACAGTGAGACCGAAGAAGAAAAATAATTAAATTTTACTGAAACAAAGTCTTTAGAAGGTAAGAAGATGAGAATAGGAGAATATTTTCAGCAGTTGAAATGCATTCTGCTTATATAAAACAAATGCAAATCCATGCCTGGCCCTGGTTAAACCTACTAATGTTTTTGGTGTTGTATTCCAGTTTTATAAAATGCTTTTCTATCCCCTTTTTCTATTTGGGGAAAAGAAATAGTCCAGAGTGAACGAAATGCTCTGGTATGCCATAATAACACTTCAGGCAGATATACCAGAATTTCCCATGGAGGGCATTTGCAATGCAATAGTGATATTCAAAATTCTGTACCAGTCTCTCTGAATTCCCATTTCAACCACAGCTCATACTTACAAGGAATATGGACTGATTGCAAGAAAACAGTTAAAACTGACTGTACACAAAGTTCTCTGTAGGGGTGAATAACCTGAATAGAAAGAGAATGTTCTATTTATCATTTGGTGCTTTCATTTCTGGTAATTCATGATGTTAGGTCATGATGTTAGGAGAACACAATTTATTTTAAGACTTTAACATGCTTTAAGTGAAATTTAAAAGATCTGTAAAAGCAGATGGGTAACAACTGCGTACTCATTAATAACCCAAATATAAATTGCAGCCCACTAATCAAGAATAGAATTCTGAAGCAACTTTACAGACCTGGTACCTACGTGATCTGTACTTTGTGCCACGTTGCCATCATAACACATACTAGATGTTGCTTATTTGAATGATTATGAAAATGGGCATTACCTTTCTGGCCTTGCAATCAAAATAAAACTTGATGCCTCATAACTGAAAGAAGTACAGGTTCTCCCAATGATTGATATCAGGGCATATATTTTTGCATAAATAGCTCGTTATTGCTTCATCAGTGTTTTGATAAAGTCAGGTCAGTACATTAAAATAGCATACAGTGTCGATGTCCAGGGTAGATGAGCAATTTTTTTTATAGACACCAGCTGCCATGACATGAAGAGGCTCCCAGCAGTGAAGTCAGGATGAGAGAAATCCCGTGCTGCATGTGAGAAAGGGAGATGGAGGGCTGAGACAAGCCCAGGTGGCAAAACCAGAACGGCAGAGCTGGGGAGCAGGGAATGACTGCAGGAGAGACATATGCAAGAAAGCAGGAAGACACAGCTCTGATGTGAAAAGACTGCGTTTTGAGCACAGCACCTACAGATGAGAACTCAGCATGGGGGATTAAGCAAAAGCATGATGTATTTGTACAAGGAAGCAAACTGGTGAGTTCACAGCTGACCATAATCAAGGGGTACAACATGCTGGTTAAGGAAAAAGAAAGGAAATATTTTATCAGCTAATATTTACTTCTCAAAAGAACAGGACCCAAATATCTTAAGGGGGGAGCATTATTAATCCTGTTTACTAATTTCAGGGAGACCAACAAAACTTAACTAGTATTGAGAAAAAAACTCACACCACAACAAACATTTTATAAGAAGCTGAGGAGGCGATATGTTCTGTTATGCGACAAAAACTGCACAGCCACAAAAGAGCACGGAGAGACAGTGCATGGCAGGCAGACCCCAAATATTCCCCTGCTGGAGTACTCCCAGGCCCATCACAGGAGAGTCATCAGCCCATCAATGGCCCATCTTCACCAGCAGAGAGAAGCAGAGGGGCACAGTGGCAGGCAGGAACCAGGAAGGACTCTGATTCATCTGCCGAGGTTATTGGAAGTCACAGTTTGTGGGTGGAAAGAAGAGCATTAAGAGCAGAGAGAAAATGTCTGACCAGGTAAAATGGTGGAAATAAATTGGTCTTGGCATTGAGCAGAGAGGGACTAGGAGTCATGAGGCATAGGTATTTTGGTGAGGTCATGGATTTGTTGCTTGCTGCCAATCTGGATTTGCAAAAGAAAGACTCTGTAGAACATGAAAGACAGCCATGCTTGAGCATATAGATATCGGGCTGAGTATATTCATAGGGCGCAATAATTCATTGTGGGGAAAAACTATGTTTCTGTGCAGGAAAACAAGATGAATTTATGGGAAATTACATTAAAGTGTAAATGAACAGATATATTTTTTGGCAAGTGATTTCAGGAGCCCAGTAAGAAAGCAGGAGTAATATAGGGTTGACATCCAGGATTCATACAGTATTTACTGGCTGAAGGCAGAAAACAGGAGTTTTGAATGCATTTTGACCGACTTCTGCCACAGAACCTTCTATGAAGTTCACTTAGGATAACCCTAAGGAAGCAAATACTCAGAGTTTCTGACTTAGAAAGTTATTGTCTACTACCAGCCTTCCTTATTAAGATGCCCGTCCTCATGGCTTTCTGTGCATGTTTTGCCTACATGATATTCAAATATTCTGTGTCTCATAACAGAGAGAGCCATAAGCCTATCAGCTCAGTGCCCAGCAACAAGACCTTCCCTGGATGAACAATGTAATACCAGCTTGGGGTTATCGGAGTGTGGAGGTATAGCCAGGTGGCTTATCAGAGACCTTGAACTTGGTACATGGTTAGAAAGACTGCTTGATGCTTTTATCACAGATGTTTCTTTGCTTGGAGTGTTCTTCCTGACTTGGCCTAAATTCTTATCAGCAAATTATTGTACATACTGATTAAAGCCAAGCAGCATATTAATAGGAAACTGATAGCCATCTATTTTTAAATACTTATAGAAAATATGTAAGTGTTAAAAATGAGAAATATATAAATGCATTTAATATTTGTTATTGGAATTTTATTGCATGAGACTTCAGTGGAGGGACCAGGGCCAACCGGGAAGTCACAGAGAAGTAGGGAAGAGAGGTAATCTGTTAGAGGTAGGAAAAATGTCCATCTATTCATGGTGAACTTAAACAGTGTTTTGAAAAGTCTGAAAAGAAATTAGAAGTCCTTTCGAGTGACTTTGAGACATTGTTCCTGGTGCTGCTTAAGTTATCTGTGTGAGAATGGACTATGCTAGTGCTGTACTTACAGTAAAAGATACTCCTTTTGTCATTCCTGCCTCCTACAATGCTGGAAAGACATTTTTTCTTCTTCTTCTTCTCATCTGCTTTTCACTTCTTCTGTTTTGTCATCATATTTTGCTCTTTGAATATTTGCCTATTTATATGCATAGACATAATTAAAGCCAAATTATCTGTAAACCTCTATGCAATAAAAATATAAAATACATTAATTGTGTGTGGATATACAAATATATAGGTGTGTTTACTGATCATGTATATAATAAAGTGTTCCCAAATTAATATTTCATATGTTACATCATATCATATAGGAAAGAACAGGTGAAAATCTGCTAATTAATCATTTCTAATACAACATTCTGCAAGGTGGGATTTTGCATTTTGCAGAACCATTGCTGCCTGAAATAGAGCAATGGAGACAAAGATGCAAATTAATACATTGTTGGGTCAAAAGTCATATTGATCATCTACACTGGGTGAAAAATATAGCTAATATTTGTAATATTAAAGAAATTCTGTAACCTAGTTGCCTTTCCTCGTATTTCTAATTCATCTGTGAAACTCAAAGATGCAGGATATGTAGGAAAAAACAGCTGATATTGAAGAATGAGTTTAATTACTTCTGAAGAATGATGAAATTAGAAGTTGATATGGACAGAATTTATGAGGAATTAGCACCTTCATACTGAAAACATAAATTCATCAGCAGACAAGTCAAGAAAAGCAGATCTAAGTCCATTTGTGAGTATCTGTCAATTTGGCAGGTATCCTACTTCTGAAACTTTAATTTCTGGCAATTCTTAAAAGTTATTTTCAAGAAAGAGCATGTCATTAGCCTGTTGCACTTCGAGAACTTCTATGATAGAAATGTTTTGGAATCGCTATATATTTATCAAAAACATCTACATTATTTAAAACCACTTGAATAACAAAATAGAGAGAAACTCTGGAGGAAATGTGAGACTGCTGATTTAAAATCTATCTGAACCCAAACATTGCCAGGGTTATTACCTCCCTCTTCTTCTGGAAGTGCTCTCAGAAAAGCCTTTCTGCAGACCTCTTTCCCCACTCATGGGGACACCACGCTAAGTGCAGAATTAATTGCAATGGGTGGTAGTAAAGACATCTTGGTACATGTTTCGATGAGTTTCCTATGGACTTTCGCTCACAGGTTTGCTGACCATTCAACCATGCTATGTTATATCCCTAATACTGTAAGTCACAGAGGAGGACTCCCCATGCTTTTCCTTGTTAGTTTTTCAGGAGGCAAAATCCAGGCAGCTGGTTCCTGTCCTGTGATCACACTGTTGGCTGTGGTTTTTCTCTTGTGTATCTATGTGCTGTGCCAGCCAAAATTTACCTACTACTGCTTTCACACAGACCTCATAATCACTTCAACAACACATGCCAAATCTTATTCCATACCTTTTCCATGAAGCGATTTCTCTCCTCTTTCATACCTACCACTGAATTTCAGAAAACAGCTTAGTTAGTCCTGGGGAGGGAAATGCAAAGTTCACTTGCAAACATCAAATGAAATTTTTGAAGCTACTGAAAAGAGGCAAGCATTGACGCGTTTTTTGATCCCATTTGGAGAACTTGAGTTTAAACACTGTTCATTAGATTATCAGTAGTTCAAACAATGGAAGTAAAGATCAGGTCTTTAATAAGCTCTCTAATTCAATTTAGTGGCTGCTTTTTACCAAATCTAAATTTAGGATTCCACCAGGTGTGACTGATTGTTGCTATTAATTGAAGATTTCTTTTCATACTCTTACAGGAAAGGCATTCTTCATATTTTACAATTTTATTAACTGCTAAGTCTTTTGCAGTTAAGTGCGATGACTGTTGACTATTTATAGAAAGATCCTTTTGTAAAGCAATGTGTTTCACCTGTGATTTAATCTCTCTGAATCGACTTTCAAAAATAAGTTTTCAGCCTTTTTTATTTGAAAAAAAGTATGTAATTTTCTTAGTATCTTTAAAATGTTTTCTGTCACTTTATCTCCTTTTATTTTCCTGCATTTTGATACCTCTAGTTATGCAAGCAACTTCTTTTGCTTGACACTAATCATATTAATGCTCATGATGTCCAATAAAGAAGAATTGTTAAAAACGGAATATAGTCCCAAATTAGAACTTAGAAATTTCAGATCCAAATTCAAATCCTTCTCCAAAACATTCCTCTTTGAGATGTCATAAAGTTCAACTCTAAGATCAATAACACCTACTAAGAAAGTTGCACTGCTGACTTATGGATAGAGACCAGGCTCTGCACAGCTGTGGTTTGGCTACATGGTCAAGTAAGTTAGGTGACAGACACTTTTCCAGAGCAACCACCCATGCTCCATCAGCAGGAAAGGCTTCTCAGTATGCCCTGTGGACGACTGGAAAGGGCAAGCAGGGGAGCCAGACCCTTTGGTGGGGCTGTCCAACATCCACACATCAAAGTGTCTGTACTTGCCCATTGCTGAGATTCTCCAATATCCATGGACTGGAGTGCCCACACATGTCTGGAGATCCTCATAGGAAGTGCAGAGGGTGAAGGGGTACCTACGTAGTTTGTACTGAATGAAGAGTTGCAGTTATGTTGTCTGCTAACCTGTTTAAAGCTATGTGCATGCTTGAGTGGTATGTTGTGGAGAAATGAATTTCTCATCAAGGATTCTTTCCAGGCACGTAGTTTTAGGCCCAAAGCCAGACAGTAGATTTAGGAAAATACCATCACCAATAGTTCCAGGCATGACAAGATAGCCCCTCTGTCCAAAGTCCTTAGCTAGAACTGCTTTGTGATGTTGGCTCTGCAGCTGGCAAGAAAGAGCCCATATCTGTCCTTGTGTTGTTGCAACCAAGGAAGGTGTAAACAAAGGGGCAGAATGCCCCGTACACGCCCAGAAGAGAGGACAGCCTGAGGTGCTCAGCCTTGCGTCTCGTTCAAGCACTGAAACACGTGCCACTGTAATGCTGGTGGGAAGATCACTGAGATATGAGACATGCTGTATGTACTGAGACTGTGGTGAGGTTAAAAGTGCTGACATACCGATAAAAGCTTCATGTAAAAATGTTTAGGTAGTATACCAGACATTGATGAAAAGTCTAAAGAAGGACTAGATGTCACAACGGTTAATCCTCCTCTCCAGCGTCTGACCTCCGTAAGGCTGGAAGTAAAATAAGTTAAATGAACTCTGCATAATTCCTTGTGGTTATCTGTCATGAAACCACCTCATGATTCAGCACTTGTGTCAGCCCATTTGGGGGAGGCCCTGCTGAGAGAGCAGAGGGCTGTGGCAGACCAGGACCAAGGCATAACCCACTGGTGACCATTTGTGAGAGGACATTCATGCTACACTTTGTCTTTTTTTCGCTGCTGCTGATGTTGGCTGGGTGTTTGAGGACAGAGTCACTCACCATGCTCCAACTTTGAGGGAGAATTTTTCAATTTTTGACAATCACATTGCAGAGGAAAGGGTGTATTATAATTATCAATATCAATAGTAATAAAAGTTTATTAAAGGTCATTAAAATGAAAGGGGATGGCTATAGATCCCGTCACTCTGAATTGACTCCCTCCTCTTGTGTTAATTAGAAAACTCGGATAATGGTTCTATGGGGGAGTGCAGGGGAAATTTAATTACGAAAGTTTAATGGGCCACTATCTACTTCCTGCCAGATTAAAAACTGATGATTTACGCTATTTTAGATACTACTCTGGGCTTGCTAACAAAATATGTTGCAGAACAAAGAGTAATGCAAGATTTCACCCAGAATCTTTTGCTCATATTTAAAACAAAGATGCAATAAGGCAGACTTGAAAACCAAACAGCTGTGACAGAGCTGTTACCACCAAAACCTGAAAGGAACAATGAGCAGTGTTTATGTGTTAGTTTCTTTATTCTATTATTTATTATAACTAAACGAAGAATACATTTGGATAAACAGAAATGCCTGGATCCTCAAAATGAAAAAAAAAAAAGCCAAAACAAACCCAAACAAAACAAGACAATCCACATTAGCTGTAAGGTCATTTATCAGTTATGAAGAAAGCTGGAAAAGTCACACTGTTCTTTTTTAGAAGTTCTTGGACTGGAATTTGTATTCACAAACACACAGTTGGACTCTTCTGTCCACTGTGTTGATCCCATCAAATTCCATGTCATTTTTTAATAAACATACTCAGTGAATGATTCTGTAATATTTTTGTCTTAAAACATGGATGTTAGAGCTTAAGCTCATGGCGTAAGTGTGAAACAGATGGAATCAATTGGCTTAAAGTCCTCAAGTTGACATGCCCTAGATACCCAGTTTATGGGGAGTTATGGCTAGTCAGAACCTCAAAATTATTCACTTTTTGGAGAAAATTGAAATCTAGCACCTGAAATTGGTGGCTATTTTTGAAGCATTAATCAACTCATTAGGAGTGATACCTCAGCAAAACCTGCAAAGTATCTCCAGGAATTTTTCTTCAAGTTTGCTGTTCTACCTACTGGTTTAATTTAATGCATAGATTTATTTTTAAATTTAACTCCTTTTCTTAACAAGCTCTATTTTTAGTGAGAACATTGTATCATATTGAAGTGAAATTGACATATAGTTTTCCAGTTGAATTTTTTTTTTTTTTTAGAATTAAAGCTTCAATTTAAAGGGTTTTTCTACCAAAAAAGTGGAGCAAAAAATGTGATGTATCAAATGCTATATTTTAATAAAAGGGGAAGGAAAAAAAAAAGAGGGGAAGAAACAGAATAAGAAACCATGCCCAAAAGCCAAAAATAAAATAAGTTTTAAAAATCTAATGTACACTGTTTTCTTTTCTGGATAGGTTTTGGTGTCCAAAAGTTGAGAACTCAGCATTATAAAACCAGGGCTGGTTGTCAGTTCTAATTTAGGTAGATGTAGACAGTTTTATACAGCAGCTTTGTGGCCTGGAGCTGTCTGTCTTGCAGTCAGAGGCCCACTGTGTCAGCTGCATGTCCTTGAACATTTCAGGTAGAATGCAGCTCTAGGAATTGCTATCCTCCTGGGTTTCAGGTGTGTAAACAAAGTCTACCTTTACTAATTTATTACCAGGTAATGAAGAAATATAAAGGAGGGAAAGAAAAAAAAGAAAAGAAAAAATATGTTTGAACAGCATTGTTCTTCATATTCTTCAAAGGCTTTAGGCCACCTGGGTGTACACAGGTTGGGAAACACTCATTTTTCTTTTCCACGGACACAGGGCTCGCCTACCTGCTCTGCAGTTTGGATATCTCTTTGTACCCATCCTTATAGTGCAAATAAATCTGTTTGTGCAATGGATGCCAGTTAAAGCTAAACACGTTTGCATCAACATAGATTCCAGCCTTCACTGAGCACATTAGCCTTCTGTGTTTTGAAGGTGCAGCTAAATTTGTGAATAGTGTAAAACAAATGATAGGACACTATGAATGTCTAGATTTCACTTGCCTAGACTTCAAATATGCTGAATAGGTATCAAAATTGAGTGGATATTTTTAGAAATATAATTGAGAAAAGCACGCATAGGGACATTTGCGTGCCTTTTATTTGCAGTGAATCATTCACTGCTAAGCTCTGCAAAGTATTAGTTCACATCACTGTAACCACCAAACCTCAGGAAAAAAATCCTTACTCTTTGAGAAGTTACTTACTTTATTAAGACAGCTGTTATAGCTATAGGACTTTATTGGTAATTTATATAAAGAGAGAGACAGAGAAAGAAAGGACAAAAAAATATGTAAGTTGATTTCAAGTGTGGTATTTTTTTTTTTATTGCGATCCTTTATTTGATTAAGATAGCACCATAATTAGTCTCAATGCACTAATAAGCTGGAGGTTTTTTCCAGACACTTAATAAGGACTATTCTTTCTCCCAGGGGATTGCAACCTGGAATCTTGCTGAAAGACTGGTGCTACGACAGAGGACAAAGAGAAAAGAGGTGAATTAACTGGGAAAAATGCCAGTTGCTGTCTTGATCACATGAGTGACCATATGCTAAATGACATGGTAAAATGAATGGATGTACAGTGTGTTCATTTAGTTGCTTTCTTTTGCCTTTTCTTTGTTGTTTGATTGTACAAGATGTAATTGTTCCACATCACAGAGTGTCCAGTTTTCTATCCACGTCCACTATTGTGAGAGTAATGGGAAAGTGATGCAGTTTTTGAGTGGCATTTTTTTCACTAAAATGAGTAAATGAAAGCCCTACTGAAGTGATACAGAGCTAAGAATTTAAGACTTCGGCACTCTGAAGCATTATGGGCCAGAACCTCAACTAGAGCATCTGGTGAAGTAACTTTAAGTTCCGTAAAACTCATCAAACAGATGTATGCTAGCAAGAGACCTCACACCTTTATTTGGGGTTGGCTGAAAAGAGAAGCTAGTGATCTACTCTTGGCAGTTCCTGAAAAGCTGGACATTTGCTTGAGCTTCAATGTGGATACTGCAACCTTTATGCTCAGGGTTGTGTCATATCTTGGGATATGGATCTGATCCCGCAAGATGCTGAAGAGGAGCTGTGTACTGCCAAACATGTTTGGCTCCTCTGGCCAAGTCTGCCCACAGATGTTACACACACTTCCAGGTGGGAAATCAAGTGGAGACTTCCAAGTGGAGAGCTTGGCAATCAAATGCTAAAGTGGTAGGGTGCAGACTCTGTGCTTTTTTTAGCAGAAGAAATCCAGAAATCTGGATCTAGTACCAAAGACGGGAAAAATACCAAACTGTGGCTACATGCCAGTTTTATCGCTATACTCATAAAAACATTTATCCATTTATCTCAATATTTTCAGGAGCCTCTCTAGTCCCCTATAATTTCTCTATTTATGTGCTTCTTTCACAAAAATAATAATGCAAAATAGTTATAAAAATAAGATTCAGATGTTCGATTTTTCAGCTGATTCTGTGACAGATGGCAAAGGAAGGGATGAATGCATGGATAAATACAAATATAAGGAATGAATATGAATCTGCTCTGCATTCCCAGAGAGAAAGTAGTTAAAGAAGATGACTCTTGCATAATTCCAGATTATTTAAACTGAAAACTGTCTATGGGAACAACAGCTTTTGTTATGTATTTGATAAGTCCAGCCACCAGAGGATTGCAGTGTTAATCATGAAAGCGAGGGCTTCTTACAAGTCAAACCACAGGATTTTTTTTTTTAAATTTTTTCATTTTTTTACTGCATATTGATTTTTAACAAACAAGTTGCCTAGGCAATTAAACAAGTTAAACAAAAATTATATCGTTTCAGGCAATTATCCACATGTGCACTGACCTCATTTGGGGAAATAAAGCTTTTCACATTTTATTACCCAGAGTGTCAATGAAAAAATATTCAGGTGATATCTCATTAATGGTTTCATTTTCCCAAACATTCTACAAAGTCACTGCAATACAATGCCAAGTCAATCTATCCATTTGATCTTTTATAACCTTCAGGGAACATTAATAAAATTCTGACTCAGATATGCCCTCTGTCAGTCTCTTTTTAGGCATACAGGTGCTTAAATGTCCTTTACATCCTACTGAATGGGACTTACATTTAAATTTAAGCACAAATGTCAATACTTTTCTGGACAGAGATGCTTGCTGGAATGAAGGCCTCTGCATCAGAATAAACATAGTGGTTGATAAGAGTGTACACAGAGAATTTTGATTCGGGTTTACACAACCTGAGGTATCATGAGGTTAGAAAATCAAATTGCTAGAGCAATTTAGCATGTTCTTGTACCACCAGCTGTGTTCTACTGTTTGCACAATTTCCTTCTTTTTAAGAGACTCAACATGTATTATAAAGTATTTCTAAAGATCTTCAAGCATTTCATTCAAGAAACGAGTTTTGTCAGTGAAGGAAAGAGAAAAAGAGCTTTTACAATTCTCTAGCAAAAGCATTTAGGACTCCCAGAGGAAGACTGGAAAAATCTATCAGCTGTTGTAGAAAGTGCATTATAGTGGAAGGAGCTTAGCATGAAACACATGCAATCAATGCTGGGATACTTGAACTTTGCTTCTACAGTTATCTCCTTAGGGATGGCATTCCGTAGGTGTTGAACTGCTTTCTCTGAGATCAAGAAGCCACAGAAATAAATGAAAGTGATTTTCTTTATTTTATATTTTTTTTTAAGCCTCAGTAGAGTGTGAGGGAGCATGGCAGACTGTTCCCGAATGCTGTGATTTAGAGTCAGCAGGGCAGCTGCAATGGCTCCCTCACTGGACACACGGGTGTTACCAGTTCTTAGGCAGGTAAAAGTTATGTGGGCAGTGGAAGCTTTGAAAGTGTGATGTTACCTCTTTTGCAGGAACCTTCTTTTGTTTTGGCATGTTCCTTGTTCCTTTGGTTCATTTGTGTGAAGGGGAAAGTGCCACTGATAATAGTTGATGTTAAAAAGTTAATCTTCCAGCTCTTGCTGCACAGGTGTCATGGATCCTCGCTCCCACTAGCAATGCTTTACTGCTTTTTCTCTGCCTTAGCTGTATAGTGTCTCGACTTCCAGAAAAGTGGGGAGGGTTACGCAACAGATTTGTGCTTAGAAAATTCTCCTAGGAGTCAAAGACACTGAGCTTTTTAATCTATTTGTAATTGCTTTCTGGATTGGTGACATAATGTTGCCCAAAAGCCATTAAAATAAATAGAAGACCAATCATGATATTTTATTCAGATTTTTCTTTTTTTTAGTGTTTGGCAGGGGGAAAGTCAGACTTGTAGACTCCACAATCTTTAAAATACCAAATATTTTTAAATAGCTTGTTAAAATGATCCTCTCTCATAGTGATCCAATACTAATAAGTTCTATTCTGCATTTGACTGGATGTAGCGCACTTTGAGTCTCATCTGAACAACATTTTCTGAGAGTGAGAAGAACAAGCAAGTTGCTGTCTTCTTTCAGAAGACATCTCAGGGAAAACTACTTATCCAGAGTCTTCAGTGCAAATGCATGAGGGGAAGCCAGATCATCAGTCTTCAGTCTCTTCCAGACCTGTTGGTTCTTAATTTACTAGAGCCCAGAAAAGAGTTGCAAAGTATGTGAATATAGCTTTTGATTAAAGTTTGGTGTAATAGTTTACTTTGGTTGACTATTCTTTTCGAGACCTCGTAGCCCCTTTGAACTTCCTATTTTAAGATAGGTCCCCCTCTCAGCATAGTCCATTAAGGCAGTTATGCAGAGCAGCAGACTAATGGGACAAGAATCCGTGGCCATATGGAGTACTAAAGACTCCTGTAGCAAGGGCCCACCTTCCTTGGCACTGGCAGAGCAGCTCCCCAGGATGGTTTCCTCCGTAGCTTCTCAGTTGCTCCTTCACCCCAGCAATGTGTCGTCCCCAAAGCTGCCCATAGCTGCAGGAGAAGCTGCTCTTGCCTTGGTTACCACAGAAGGGAAGGGGAGAGAGGAGTGGGGATGGAAAGGAGGCAGATCAGGTGCCTACTGTCCCAAACTCTTCTGGCCAGTAGCGTCACACTGGTCTTGTGCCAAGCACTGATGGAGAGGCAGAGACTGGGAGCCCATCCTGCTGTGCAAGCACCCAGTCTTTTGCCTTTGTACAGCAATAAACAGGGCTAACAAGTTGCATGGTTTCAGTGCTGGAAGAAAGCAGGAAGAAGACAGTGCCTGAGGAACTCAGTGGGCTGCTGCCACAAAAACAACCTGTGTGTAAACTGATGGAGAAACATTAACCCTGTGGTGCACCCTGAACTTTTCCACTACGGCTGTTTGTGTGGAGGTGGGTGCGAGCACTACTCATGCACTCATGAAGAAAACTTTAGTGAGACGGTTCAGATTAAATAGTAGCTTGGAAAAGGGACCCTGCTTTCTGTCAGCAAACTGAAGCTTTCTTCTGTTACCTTCTGGTCAACAGGGGACTTTTCTGCTTGGCAGTGCTATTAACATCCGGATCTGTAACTCTGCTGGAGGCAGAGCCTGGGAGACAAGAGTTCACTCACCCATGAAGAGGAAGAGCAAGTGTTTGAAAAGAAAACTTTGTAACTGGTGCTGAGGACACGGATCAGATGTTACATGATGATTTTCTTTGAATATGAAGATATTCTGTAATTGGTACATGTAATGAACGAACAGCTGCCTTCTTAATATCCTCTTCAGGATGTATTAGAGAATCTGTTTAAGATTGTATTAGGATTGATTATTTTTGTATTAATAGGATGATTTAACATACTTTGTGATCTAATATGCTTCTCAGTACTGTGTCTAACTTGTTGATTTGATCCAGCCTGACAGCTGAATTGCTCTCTTCATAGGTTAGTAATTATGACTTTGGTGACATAGAGTGTTTAATGTTATTTTTGTTTAAGTAGCTTAATAAAGGGAATAAAATCAGAGCCAGGCATATTTTTTCAATAAGTAAAATGGGTCTCAGACCTTTGATGACCTGGGTGTAGATCAGCCAATCAGCCTAAAAGCTCCCTCCCAATAAGCCCTTTGTTGTTTCACAGGAAAAGTATGTGAACTGGAAATTTACTTGAAACCACCACAATAAATGTTTGTTCAGGGAAAATTAAAAGAGGTGAAGCAAGAAGCCTGACATGACTTCAGTTTTGAGGAAAAATCTGTTTTTGTCTAATACATTGCAGAAATTGCTCAAGAACGTTTTGTCCTTGTGTAAGGATTGCCCCGTAATGCTGCTAATGTCCTTAGGTTGAGACCTTGGGTTTTCTGCTGTGTATGTGCCGATCATGCAAGTTAAAACTGATTTTTTTTAAATGCAGTTTTTATCTCTGTGAGTTCATGACACTTGTTCCTTGAAGCCAGATCTTCTTCTTCCCCTGCATTTTCTTTTCTTTCTCCTTTTGGCCTGACTTGCTTCCACTGTGGGCTGAACGTGCTTCCCAGTGGCAGTGAAACCTCCAGATGGCACATTACCAACTCCTCATAAATTAGAACAGGAGAGATGCGTAAGGCATTGGAATTCTTTGAGGTTTAGGTTTATAGGGATTACAATAAATTCAGTCAGATGGGGAGGGTCATTATGTACTGGGGGAATGCAGATAAGACAGTGATGATTTTTTTTTTTTTTTCTTAAAATTCCCATGAGATGATCTCTTGGAGACTGCAGAAAGTGTTCTGCACTTGAGGGTCTCTGTGATTTCACATATGTAGATCCTGTGGGAAAGGGTATCCACAGGCAGATCAGAAAAAGGAAACCATACTCATAATTTGAGCTCAATTCTGCATCCAAGCCTTGACTGCTCACACTCTGCCAACTAACGGCCTCAAAGCCAGATCAGGGCAAACCACAACTGTAGTTAGATATGGTAAGAGCTTTCCTTAAACAAGGACTGCAGAACAAGAGCCATTCAGTTCAGGCAGATCAGCGTATCAGTGCCTCACCACACATCCCCTGCCATTGGTGGGCTCAAGATCAGCCTGCCCAATTATGAATTTTCTCCAATTAAGAGACAATTAAAGAAAAGCAAAGCTATGGAAAATGTGAGATGAAATAAAGCACTCTGTTCTGAAGAAAAACAGAAGAATAAAAAGGGCGTTCATTATATTTCTTCTTAACCCCCCACTTTGTTTCACCAAGGGTCAGAACATCATTCCTCTTAATCACCTGGTTAGGCCCCCAAATGTATCTCTGTTAAATGGAATTCTTTGCTAATACTGTCCTGATTAATTAAGAAGCAGTCTTTCCCTTTCACTGTCATCAGTGACCTATCATTCAGTGTCACTATCCTTCACTGTCATTAAGTAGAGTATGCATATGCCGTAATAGGTAAGATGATTTCGGAGACAACTATTGATCCTTTCCCAGTGGTCTATTGCTAGTTAATGAGCATTAGTTTCTTTAATGATGTTTAATGTTGGTGAGTTATTTTTAAGTGATACATGGCCTGACCCTGGAAAGTGCTGAACGCCCTTAATTCCTATTGACTTCAGCGAGAGTTGAGGGCACTCATGAGATCAGCCCATAGGTCTTGCGTCTGAAATGGTAGCAGAAGATTCTTTCTGCATTCAGGAGGGGCGAGCACCACTCTATGGCCAGAGCATAGTGCAGGTTGTCATAGAAGGGATTTTAAAGTCTCATTTTCCTTTCTATCAGTGAAATGGCCAGCTCGTGAGAAAAGGGACGATTTTTACACAAGACAGACACCAATGTTCTGCCAGCTCTAGCCTTTCTCTAATTTTCTTCCCATACCTGTCACTGTCCTCTAGGTTCTTCCTGTGCCAATGCAGCGGAAGAGGTATCTCTCAAACTCATTCGTCCCCTTCCTGCTTGCCTTCCCACATTCCCTTCACTTCCAAATTAAGTGGACAGGCAGTCTGTCACCATTACCTTAAGTTACTCTAACACTTCTGAATCTCTTCCAGCTGGCTTTCATTTCTATTCTCTGCTAGAACGGCCTTGATTACCAAAAGCTGCCTCTTGGCAAAATCTCAAAGTTAAGTTTCTTCTCCTCCTCTTTGACCTTACCAATTTTTTGTGTGAATACTGTTCTGCTCAGAATACTGTTCTGCCTGTGCCTTCCCCATTCCTCCTCTGTTTGCACTGCTATTCATTACTCTATCATCCCTTTTGTGTGCATTCCCCCTCTCTTTCCCAAACCTCTGTCCACAGCGTTCTGTCCTATGACCCCCTCTTCAAACAAACAACATTTTAAAAATTTAAGGAAAAAGATATTTTCTCTCTCTGTGTTTGCATGTACAGTTTGCTCCCATATTATTTGGCTAATCTGTGCAAGCCTCATGGCACTTAAGATTCAGTACTAGGATTTTTTCTATTTTTCTCTTACATAAAAGAGATGATATGCTTAAAGCCTTGCACATGAGAACAGTATGGCTTTAGGAAAACGAAGGTATTCAACGAGAGAATAGAATCTGTTTCCCAGAGATGTGTGCAACACTGATTTCTGTCCTTGGGAAATACCGTCATTTTTTGCATGGAGGCATAAGAGTTACTTTTGGTCCTTTTTAAAAATTATTTTTACGTTTTTTAAAGTATCATGCAATGCAAATAATGGTAACTACACCATCTGAGTCTACAGAAAATGTATTGAAGAAGTAGTCCCAAGACCAATAACTTTCACAGAAATTCTAAGATAGAGTAGGTGCGCCTTGACATGTGTGCCTGGCAGTTGAATTTATCAGTTTGGTGGGTAACTTCTAACACAAGAGAAAGAAGAAAAAATACATCCTTGGCAGGCCTGTCTTGAAGAATAAGTATCAGAGACTGCTCATGTTAGAATTAATCCCCAGGGAAGGAGATCAATGTGCAGATGATGCAATTGTAATAAGAAGATAAGTTGTACAGATACATATCTTTGTCCTGCGCAAGCATAATTTATTGCATGGGCATTGTCTGTACACTGGAAGGGGGTGGGGAAATGCAACTCTGCACAGTGTAAGTAATTTTAGAGACATTTTTTTTTCATCTGCATACAATAGGCTGGTTTTTGCCCCTTTATCTGACCAAATCGCTAATTTGGGTTGGTCTTGTTTTGCAAAATGAATAAATGTGAAGGTAGAACCGAAGAAAACCTGGGGGGGGAGGGCAAAGGAACCAGTTGTTATTTTTGCTCTACTCCCAAACTCTTAATTTTCTGGTCAGCAGACATACCCACGGTGCTCCATTGGCCCTGCAGCATCCCGTTACAGTTTGGTGTGTCATGCTGGAGCACGTGCCCTGGCATGGTCCCAGCGGCCAGCCAGACCAGGTCTCGCTCTGGGTGGCTGCACACTCACTCATCACCGGTTTGTTAAAATAGCTTGGGAAATGCTCTGCTCCCAACTATTGTTCTCACTAGTAATGACAGCTCTCCAGATAAAAATGCTGGGATGATAAGTAACCTCAGCGACTCCGAGGAGGACCACAGTATCAGGACGGTGTCACTTTTGGATCCTGATTGCTTGCTTTACCACTGGGTGCCACGGAGAGGGGGGTTCGTGCTGGAGAAAGGGTTAACTGGGACTCTCTATAATGTGTTCCTATTTTCTTTCCCTCCCTTCAGCTCCTTCACAAAATGTTAATCTAATTGTGATAGTATCACTTTGATGACAATATGACAAGACAGACAAATTTGATTTTATTCTCCACAGAGCAAAGCATATGCTGCTTGGGAGACTTTGACAGAGAGAAGGACATAAAACAAATGGAGTTCATGAATATACAATTTTTATTGTACACAGTAGTGACATCCAAACTTCAGAGAATAGGTGGGTGAGACTTATGCTTTACTATTGAGATTAATGGGTACGTAAAAAAGTGCCAACAGAGAGTACTACAGTTTATGTTAAAAATGTCGACGTGGATAAGAATAATTTTCTTCTCAAGATGAATGATGCATTTAATGGCTGTGAGACATTCATGCCCAGTAGCAGTTCCTCAAAAGTAATTTTTTGTTGTTATTGTAAATTATATAATCTTAACTGCAATTATAGCCCTGTTTAGGTAAAGGTCAAGTTAGTACAGTGGATGGTTATAAACTAAGAGGGAAATTGGTAAATTTATTCCCTTGATGAAAGCTTATGAATGATTTTAAGCAAGATAATTTTTTTGTAACTCTATTTCTACTTTAATGTAATATAGCAAGTAAAGACAGCACACATTAACAAAGGGTAAATTAGATTTGTCTAAGTAAACATGTATCTGCAATAGGAGTAGTGTTGCTGTAGTAAGGACAGTCTGAAGGTTAAGCGCTCCATGTAAATGGTATAGATTCATTTTCGTGGAAAGCAAAAGGAGGGACAACCTCTGAAAAATTGCCTTTGATGGAATGCAATCTGTGCTCTCCTGAGCAGCACGCGAGTACTCTGCAACGCATGAAACTGTACCCACCTCTCCATCGTAAGAAATTGGTTAGAGTCCTTTTGCTTTCAAAAGCCTGCCCTTAAACAATGCAATCATCTTTGCAGCCCCTTCAGATTTATCACATTTTTTTTGCTAATATAGAGGCTAAAAAGAAAATAAAGGAAACAAACAAACAAGAAAACAACCCAAAGAGGAAGAAGGTGCTATGTATATTAATGAAGGGTGTTTGCTAAACCAGGGCCTGGTAGGAGTTTTTGTGCTCATTTTTTCATGTGTTAAAGTAAAACCTGAAAGAGAACAGTTAATGTCCAGAGAAGCTGTTTAAAACGAGAAGGAAGCATTCTCAAGCCAGTGGCATGCCTTTGCTCTGAATATCCTGCATTGGGCTATTCCACTTTTTTTTTTTCCCCCCACAGTATTTAAGTGAAGGAAAAGCATCATTATGCATAGTTGCCATTTTTCCTCTGAGAACTTTTACCTAGGTGAGCTGCTGCTGATCAATTTATCAAGCTGCTTTAAGTACAACTCAGGGTCGTCTTCACTCCATCAGACCACAGAGATGTTATCTTTTCCCATTTGTTTCCCTTCTGAAGACGTATGTATTAGTAAACTAGTGGGGGAAAAAATCCTTTTTCTGTTCCTGTTACGTGTCAGAGACCTTCAATTAATTTACACAGAAACATGAGTAATACATATTCTAATAACAAAATAAACATAGTGCTGCATGTTGTACGTTTGGTTTTGTTTGGGTTTTTTTTCTTCTTCTTTGACAGATGAACAACAATGGCTTGTTACTTGAGTTTGCCACCAATTAAAATGCACATTGGATCAGCTCTGGCCTGTCACCTACCATTATTGGGAAAAGTTGGCTGTGGGCCACATTTTAGATCAGCGGGATTTTTTTTTCACTTGGCCGTAGTGCTTCTCATCTCTGCTTTGTAAACCCCACCTGGTAAGTTAGATACTGGGCAGTTATTGCAGCTGCTTTCTGGGGAGTTACCTCACTTAAGCCTCTCACAGATACCCAGCCACTTTTGTTACGTGCATTTTAATTGCAGCAGGCGGAAAAGTCTTCTTAATCCATCCTGTGTACAAAGGTATTATTTGAGCTGGTCTGAATCCAGTACGGCACCACTGGGTCATGATCTGTATAGAGATACATTGATTTTCAGAACTTGTGTTAATTCTCTGCTTCTTCCCACCTACCTTTGGGTGCTCTTAATCTTACCAGTAGAAGTAAAAGAGCAACATAAAGAGAGATGTGAACTCACCAGCAGCTACAGTGAGTTATTACTCACTTTAAGTGTGAACTTGAACAAGTCCAAAAAGAGCATAATCCTGCTGAATAACCAATATGAAGCATTACTAATATCTGGACGTGAATATCAACTATTGGTCCAGGTCTGAAACAAAGATGAAATCCAACCAGGGGAAAAAAGTCAGAATAAGACTCATTTAAAACCTCACTTTCTTGACTTACTGGCTACAAGGCTGCTCAAAACCGCAAGACCAGAGCCTGTTTATAGGGAAACGGTACCAGTATTTAATAAAATGAAGTATGAAATGGATTGAGTCAGAATTCAATGAGAAATGCAATTTTAAATTTAGCAAAATGTTTAGGTAAAATTTTCTGAAGTGTGCAGTTATTATGTCCTCTTTGCCGAGATGCTGAGGACCCACAGGGCTTGCTAATGTCACCTCTTTGACACTTGTTTTGTGTGGAGGTAAATAGCAGTAAGATGGAAGGCAGTAGAAAATAAGGCCCATCGTCATTGCTCATTATTTGTAATTTGTGGAGTGTGACAGTGTGTTCAGCAGTATGCACAGGAGGAATAGAGGTGTGCTTTGCCACCAACAGCTCGCAGTCTAACATACAGATTCAGACAAGACTGAATATAAAACATATTGTGAAAGATTGAGAATTCTATTTTATAGTGGTTTTTTTTCAGTCCCTGTATTTTCAAATTTGGGAAGGATTGGAAGGATACAGATACATAAAATCCTGATGTCGCATGGTCTGTTTAGGAGGGACTAGAATGATTAGAAGTTGTTACCAGGAAACCTAAGTATTAAGAAAAACATCTATAATCAAAGGCAAATGTGAAGGTAGACTTATGGGCTCATACTAAGCTGACATTTTTGGTGGGATGAGGTAAACGAAAAGATTCAGTAGAAAAAAGATCCAATACATAGGCCTGTGCTGAGTGAGTCAGAGTTTTGAAAATAAGGCATAGTCAGAAGTTAATGTGGAGTAAGTACCGAGGAATAAGGAGTTTTGAATATAAAGGGATGCGAGCTGGGTCGTCTTTATCATTTCATGGAGCCCAGGCAAGGCATTTCTTTTTAAAAAGAATGCTTTATTTTATATGCTGTTGGTTTTCCTTGGTTTAGATTCTATATGGTGTATCATTGTAACTATTCTTTAAAAAGAACAAGAAAATGAGCATGGTTGTTTTTTTTTCCTCTGAAGTCAGCTAAGAATATAATCTTCCTGAAAATTGCATAATTCGTGAAAATAAAATGCAGCAACGTAAAGATTGCACTTACAGCTTTGTTGCTTCTTGTGAACTTTGGCACACACAAACCCATGCATACACACAACAAAATCAGCTGGAAGTAGGAGCAAACTTAGCTCAGCCTAGAAAATAAAAAGCACCATAAATACGGGGGCAGTGTGTGATAGTTCACTGCTTTGAGCGAGATCAGCCTGGGGATAGTGCTAATTTACATTCTTAACGCTTACATGGGGTTTTACTGTACTTCAGTATTAATAAAAGTGGCTAATTAACTGAAACACCCCCAATATTGATGGTATACTGTAAATGTCACCTCTGAAATACACAGCATGTTCTTAAAGCAACACATTCCCGAAATCACCGGCGGCCCCTGGAGCAGATTCCCTTTTGGGCAGATTTGTTCCGGGGGAGCACCCTATTGTGTTGAGCTCCAAAGCTGCAGTTCTGCTGCTCTTCCTTCACCAGTCACAATAAAAATTCCGTGGGAAAATTTGCAGAAGGCTGGCATAACTCATTGTTTCACTTGCATAGTAATTAACAACTCAAACAGCAGTAAGGCAGCCGCCTATTCCTCTTGGCTGAATGTTAAGCTTGACCTACCCTCCCCTCTCCCCTCAGTTCACAACTCCTCTCATCTTCCAAAATTATGTGAGAAATGATTTTTCATGCTATTTGCATGTTTTAGAGCATCCATCATTATCATGTTCACTGACAGCTTTATACTTCAGCTGTGACAGAGCTTGAAAAATGCTAGTCCTATCAATCAACATATTGTGGGTTTCCAAAATGAGATCTTCTGCAGCTGACATTTTCTTTTGCTTTTTCTTTTATTCTCTTTGGCAACAATCTATGGCTTGCTTTTGCTTTTCATTTAATTGCACAATGTCTATAGATTTTATAACACTACATTACAGTGAAATACTTCTGACCTGCTTCAGATTATTTGATTGAATTACTTCACCATAAATCTTATCTATTTTCATCACAAATACTGACCTCAAAGTTATTTTAGTAACTCTCTTATTTCCACCGTGCTCAGCTTCACCTGCCTACGTTATTTATGCACATTAATTTCACTATCACGTCTCAGTCTGAGGTAATAAAATAGTTTCCCTAAATTTCACAAATATTTGATTCCAGTTAATAATACTAAGTAGAAGTAACATTAAACTCGACATATCCGTAACTAATATGTGAATATTTCCTAAAATTGGTGTTTGGGTTGGGTTTGGGGTTTTTTTTTTCTTTATTTAAGTTTCTAAAGTAACTTTTTAAATGTATGTTTTCCAGTGATGACACTAGCTATTAAAACTTTGAAGCATCTGAAGACCTGCAATGTGTTTATATCAATTTTCCTCTCTTGTTTCTAAATCAGCTAACAAAACAAAAGACTGTTTTGATAGCTAACAACATGGTTTGCTGGTAATATACTGAAAGTTTAGCTTCTTATTTTACTTTTTTAAATGTTCCACTAGGCTAACTTCTCAATACATAACATCTCAGCTTCAGGAATAACCCAGAAAGAAGCCAAAGGAGATGTGAGAAATACGTGGAGGGAAAAAAAAGAAAAAAAAAATCAACCCCAGTGCTGAAGTTTTAGTGTTGGATGTTAGTTGGCTCAGTATTAGACTTCAGTTGCATTTAGCAAAAGCCACCCTGGGTGAAAACCAGGGAAAATTGGCAGAAATTTTATTTATGAAAATAGTAAAAAGATTTAGTCATACTGCAAGAATAAATCCGGAAAGCTTCTCCATGAAGTTTTGATTGGGAGCTATGGCTGTATTCTTGTTTATGTCTGAGAATCTTCCTGAGTCAAGACCTCTAACTGCTGCAAGCTATCACGTTTGCCAAAGGAGACATAGACGGGAAATGAAAATGTGCCGGAAGGCAAACCTGATAGCGTTTCATTCCTGATTTACTCTGTATTGCCACGTTTGAAGATATAGGCTGACCTTATTAAGTCCAATGAGAGTTTTTCCACGGGTTTAAGACAAGGCCAGGGCTTCCCCCATCGAAATTGCGCAGTAGTCTGAACAGCTGCACGGAGTTAGATCTTCCAGAGCTAAACACAGACTAGGAGGATACAGATGACTTTGAGGCTAAGTTTTGGGTTAAAGAAGCATCCTCTCCAGTCACACAGCTGTCAGGATGCAGCCAAAACTCAAAAGCTTTGTTTGTTGCAGAGTTTTCTAGGTGGTGATTTTAATTAGGGATTTAGTATGGAGTTATAAAAACATTTTGTTGGCAGGCAAGATTAGCCTTGTTTGCTGATGTCATTGTGGAAATATGCAAAGGACTAAATCCCAAAGATTTTCTTCAGGGTTCAGAAAGCTAAGAAACCTGTGAAGTTGATGGCAAAAATAGGCAATGCCACAGTCTCCATGCTGTGACAGGGTAAGGGTTGTGGAGCTAAAGCCTCTGGCCAAAAAAATCCTCTCCATCCCCAGGTCCCCTCAGGCTCTCACGGTATCGCTCCGTCTGCTATAGAATAGGGTCAAGCACCAGGTGAAACCACAATATTAGAACATGTTTATTGTTCTCCAGTAGATTTTATAATCAGAGGACAGAAAAGGTGAGTAAGATGCAAGAGCAACAGAGCAATTAGTCTTCTGCCTGCAGTTGATGCAGGTTTCACAGAAGTACTGAACAATTGATTCAGTGTAATGCTGAATTTTAATCAAATGGGAGAATAAGCCAACTTTTAATCAAGATTTTCCATAATGGATTATTTCCCTAATTGAATGAGTTCAGCAGACAAACAAATACAGCCTAGTGCTCAATGGCATTCTTCAAATATTGGTAAGCTTTCAATCTCAAATCCAAGTGAAATGCTCTGGAATAAAACCTCTAAAGAACACAGCTGAAGGTTACATTCATCTTCTTAAAATAATTCTGGCAATGCAGGGGACACCATCACCAAATTAATTTATATTTCAACACAATTATGTCTACTAAAATGTACAATAAGGAGACCAATCCTAAAGGTCAGTGATAGATCTAAATATGAAGTTAGTTACCTTTTTTTTTAAATTTTTTTTTTTAAATTTATTTTTAGTATAAAAGGTAGAATGATTTGGAGAAATAATTTAAGGTAATGAGAAAAGGACTCTCAGTAAAAGTGGAAAAACTTGAAATCCAGAGATTTTAAAAAATGGAAAGAAACAAAGTCCCTGACTGTGTTTAGGTAAACCAGTGTTTTTTAGAAAATAAAGAAAAATATTTTATGTTAAAACAATTGGAAATACCCTTGTAATGATGCCTGACAAGCATCAGCATAGTTGTATTGGATTGACACATTACTATTAAGAGAGGAAAAAAATGTATTGTTAGTGCAGGTGACAAGATTATCTTTTAATTGAGTTACCCCAAGGATTGGTAAACTTTAAAAGAAAGTAGGAAAAGTTGAAATAAAGTCTGGGAATTCTTACTCTCTATGTAAGTGAAGAGGGATTCTGAAGGGAAAAGGGTTTTATTTAGCAATCTTTACGTTGATTTTGTCCAACTGTGTCTTTTATTCTAAAGGATTATAAATGGCATTTTAAAAAAGCCTGGAAATTGCTTAGAAAAGTGCTTCTGCTTTGAGGAGCAACTTGGTGGTTTTTTAGGAGATTTGTCCAACAAAAGTGAGCCATCAGGCCAAAGCTGGTCCAGGCCAGCGGCTCCAAAAACACACATGCTTGTTGGTTTAGTCTGGTGGTGAGAAGGACATTCCTTATTCAGCTGCAGAGCCCTTTTTGTCATACCCAATTTTTCTTTGAAGGTCACTTACTTCATACATACAATTTTTGACCTAAATGTTTTAAATCTAAGGAATGAGGGTTTTTTTCCAGCTGTTTGGAGAAAATTCTGTAAAATATTAAAACCAGAGTGTACTAGTATCTGGCTCTTTCTGCTTATAAAGCACCACGCTATCTTCTGGATGTTTTTATTTTAAAGCCTGCAGCAGGTAATAGTGTACACTATAAAATGCATCTCACCTTTATCAGAAATTGAATCTTATTTCTGAGTTCCTGCTTCCCTTTGATATGTAAATAGCACTAAAGAACCCCTGGCAAACTCGTGCTGTTGCATTTTACTAAATATTAATATTTGATCAGCGTTCTTTTTTCTGTCACCCCTTTCTCAGAACAGTTACAACTGAAGCAGGGCTGTATGAACAAATCAAGAATGCCACACAGTTTTGAGGATTTCTCTGATTGCTTCATCCTGTACAACCTGCTGTTCAGCTGGATACCTGTCAGTGACACTTGGATATCACTAAATTATGCCCCCGATAAGTAACTAAGGGTGTAGAGACTGATTAGGGATAAAATCTATGGTTGAATCACTAAATGGTGTAAAATTAGTACAGAAAAGGTACATTTATATTTTAATTAGTAGGTAAAGCTAATTCTCATTTAAGTAAATAAGCCAATTGTCACCCGAGTAAATACAACTTTCCTCCAGAACACATCAGAAGGAATTAACTTTTGATGGTAATCATGAATGCACTTGATGGTATGAAACACACTCTGCCCTTAAATACACACAGATTTTGCAGCTTTAGGTAGGAGCATGACTATATTTGGAAAACAGTATTAATTAAATTAAACTTGAAACAAACGTCAGTCCAAAAACTTAATTATCAATACTCAAAATTTTGCTTAAAGACTTTAAAGAAAACCAGATTCAATAAAAGGTTTTATTTAATGATCTGCTTGTAACTGAAATCAAGATAAAACTTTTCTGCATCAATGTAAATGATAATTCAGAACTGATATAATCCCAAGCATTACCATGTGTATACTGTGACTTTTATTTTCTACCAGGTAGATAGTGCTGCCAAGCACTACAGCAAATGCAATTATTTGAACTGAAAGGACAACCGCTCTCTGAACTCTGGAGTTAAGATGAAACTATCTATCGGTATTAAATAATTATATTTCATTAAAAAATATCAAAAGAATTGAAAATTATAGTTCCAGAGTCCTGCAGACTCCTGTAAGCAGATTCACTCATAGGTTAGTGGATGAACTGAGGACAACTGTGCAAAGATCAAAAAAAAAAAAAAAGGAGAAAAAAATACTGAACAACTATTGCATTGTTTGGGGCAAAAAATACCAGATGTGTATAAGGAACAGTCTAGTCTTTTATTGCAAAATGTCTGTAGTTTAACATTCTACCTGTGGCATTAGCTATAAAAAGGATACTTTTAAACCCCTAAGTAAGTAGGATAATAATATCCTAAATCTAATAAAATGTGACATCGGATATCAGAAAATATGATTTTCTGCCAACCAGGCTGGTAAGCTACTTTATGTGACACTTTTCAAAAAGAGAACATTCTTCCTGTGTCTCTTAACATTGTGTCTGAGGGGGAAAACTGCCAGTTAGGGGACATGTGTGACGATGAAGAGACCCTCTGTGCAGCTGACATGTTGTCCACTCATGTATGGCTGCATGTCACCTCATTTTCGCTGTTGTAGGACCTGGGGCAAGTATTTGATGCAATACTGGCTTTTTTCCTTCTCACTCAATATTTATTTTGTCTTGCTGTTTCCAAAGCTCTGTAAAACTGCTTTGATAGGGAGGTGGGGTTTTTTCCTTCTCTTTTTTCTTTTGTTTGTTTGCTTGTTTGTTTTGTTTGCCTAATACCTTTCTAAGAGACTGAATATGTAAGATGCTTCCAACTCTTGGGAGAGGAGAGATGTTGGCATCTCATAAGTGATGCTCAGTACCTCACAGAATTTTAAAGTGAATCTGTTTCATTTCTCTCCAATGTACAAGACAGGAAATTAATGGCAAGATGTTGGGCTGTCTGGGAGTCAAAAGAAGCACGAACTGAGTGCAAGGAAGATATGGTCTCCAGGATGTAGCCATTTCTCATCAGCATGCACAGATCCCCTTGCAAGAAGGAAATTTCAGAGTATCATAAGCAGATTGCAGAGTCCCTTTTCCTTCTTGTGTCCCTCACACATCTACCCATGCTGGGATACTTGATGGAGGGAAAGTAATTACAGCATGTCTCAATCAGCTCATACCAACCTCCCTTACTTGAGGTGCTGGTGGGTGAAGGGCACAACTGAGAGGACTGACCTGGGGCTGAAATAAGCCAAACAAGCTTAACTCGCTGGTGTCAGGATACATGTGATCCCTTTTCTGCCTCCAGTCCTGGCTACCCAAACAGCAGGAACAAAATGTCTCTACACCACAACCCACTATGCATATGCTTATCTTCATAAAACTTCAATGTAAATTTAGCTGTGATTTCTTGCTAATCTGCAGCTATTGTCCCACACTCCATGTTCATAAGTCATTCTGAGCCCTGAAGAGCACAAATAGATGTGAAATCGTCACCTGTGAGGTACTTTTATTTTTTATATTTCCTGTTAAATAGACAACAGAAGTAGCAATTGAGCTAAGGTCCTTTTGCTAGCTTTAGGTTACCCCACCATAACTGTGCCAGTCCAAGACACAGGAAAGTAACGATCACTTAACTGTTGAAACTTTCTCGTGTCTCCTTTGGTTGTACCATAAAAACCTGCTCCCCTGAAATAGAGCTGAGCTGGCAAGGGAAGGAAGCAAGAAAGGAGGCTTGTGAATTGTTTGGTCCTGAACGAGGTCTGAAATGACCAAAGTCACACAATCTTTGCAGGAAGAATATATATGGTTTGAGATACGTACATAATAGAAGACCCACAAATAGATTGTGAAAGAACCACACAGATCATATATCAGATCTGCAAATAGTGGCACCAGTAGTCAAGACAGCTTGTTTTAAGAAGCTCTTGACAGTTGCCATCAAGTTATTACTTGTGTAGTCAGGGTGGGATCATTGTATGGGAAGAAATGCAGAGATACGCGAGGAATTACTGTTCTCATTCACTCATGACCATTTCACCAGCACTCAGCCCATTAGACTGCTGGTTTTACAACTCCTGGACATTTACACAGCTTTGGACATGTTACATTACATGCAAATGCAAAATGTTGGGGTTTTTTTGCCATAGAAAATAAAGAAATGAGAAATGCCCCTTAGCTCATTATTTGTTAGAAGACATTGGAAGAAGTACTCTCAGGTAAAGACTCAGGGTGCAATTGCAGTCTGGATTCATCCAGATAAGGGTGGGAAAATAGAGCTGAAACTTTATTTTAAAACTTCATAAAGTATTTGCTGGATCACTTATCCATTGTATTTGTAAAGAAAACCTGATGTTATTATGAGGTATAAAGATTTTATTGTCAGTCACAGCTAATGACCCCATCTCCATTTTAGTCATATGGAATATTCTGCAAGTACTTGCAGTGAATTTTGAATCCTTAACTCACCTTATTATAAGTAGGCTTTCATAATTGTAAGTCCACTGAAGATTTCCCATAGTAATAAATACTTCCCACTCCATAATGATTGCTTTTTATACTTAACATGCCCTAATATTTACCTTCCATTCATATGTTTGACAGACTTGACCATTTAACTGAATGGCATAGTGTTATACAAAAATAATGCTCTTTTTTTTCAAGGGTTGGAAGCAATCTTGTCCTCTTCCATGAGAGTTTGTACAAAGACGTATGCTGTAAATGCAGGCTCTGAGCCCACACTATATGGGGCAGAAGGAGAGGCAGTTGTGGTTCCGTCATGTGGTTTGGCCAGAATTTAGGGCTCGCATTTCCCCCTGCACCAGAGCCAGCACAACCAAAGGAGCCTCCCATTGCTATGCCATGCTCAGAAGCCTGAGCAAAAGAATTTTTTTTCAACAAATAATTGTCCCATCATAAAACACCTTTGCAGCACTGAAGTGGCACAAGTGGGGCACGCAGGTGACAGCACCTGGTTGACACACTTTGAAGCTGTCATTTGTTAGCGGTAGCGAAGTTACAGGCACGATCCATGCAGAAGGCTGAGTGGACGTCCTTGAAGGTCCAAATAATATAATACTGAGATAAAGAACATATTTACATGTTGGGTTGGTTTTGTGGGTTTTGTTTTTTTTTTTCTTTTCTTTCCTTCAATGCTTTTTCAGAGGCAGTAGTTTCACTTAGTGCAAAACTATGCAGGATTTCCTCATCTTCATTTTTCCCATGGCTGTGTCAGTTAAGTAGGTTTATACCAAACTTGCTGGGAGTGGCAGTTTCTGCAGCAAGGAAACCGTCATGTAGCCCCACCATCAGCCCTGTGGTCAGCCAGCAATGGCCTCCGTGGCAGTATGGATGTGACAAAGAAGGGTTGTGCTTTGACTTCACAAGCTTCAGTTGTTTCCTGCCATCTCCATTAGAAATTAGCATTTTTCATTTTATGACCATTTAAATTATAGTTTCCCTATCTCAGTTCTACTAAATATGAATGAAGCAGGTGAAGTGTAGCCCAGTTGGGGCATTATACTGTTTAGTGCTGGTTACTATCTTTAGCAGAGGAGCTGGAATTCATTCTCATCTCATTTGCTGAGCGCTCTATCATTAAAGTGTCATTGAGAACTGACACCACTTAATTTTAGCAGCTTTCAATTCTCGTTTGCAGCAAGAATAGCTTTAAATGGAGAGGAGTGCAAATTACAGAGAGAGGGATATTTTTACACCACACTCAGCATTTTATCAAACAAAGCAGCCTCGCGGGGAATAGGGGACAATACATTATAAAACCAAACTCTCCTCTGATGCTGGTAAATGGGTATTTAATCTTCCTACTGCAGGCATCCACTCTGATGAGCCTGTAATGAATATACTGCCTGGGACATTATCTGAGCTGTTGTGTTTTCCTATTCCCCAAAATATCCTTTAGTTTTTATTTCGGGTGTGGTCAAAGAATAACCTGGGGAGCTTGGCTGTTCCCTGCAGACTACCGAGGAATCTGTACCTTGTTGCCAGCAAACCAGTTCGGGACATATTTTCCCTTCTCCTATTCATTGCATAATTGCTTTTTCCTCCCAGTGCAGTTTGAACCCTTAGGGGGTTAAGAAAATCACTTACTTAGGATCGGTGGCAAATTTTAACCCCTTCAGCTTGGCTTCCCTGCCTAATTGCATGTAAAATATCCTCTTGTACTACATTGTGATTTACTGCCTTTTTGTTGGAAATCTGGCAATTAATAGATGCTACATTTGCCTCTGTTATCTGTTGCCTTTTCTTATCACCTATATATGTGAAATCTCAAAATTCTAGCTCCCAAATGAGATAATTTTCTTGGAGTCAAGGCACATTTGGAATAGGAAGGTGGATCATAACAATTAATTTTGATGCCAGAAATACAGATAAATACCTTTTTTTTTGTTCTTACATGGAATGTTAGTTTTAGGCAAGGAAAAACGGGTATTTGAAGGCATATTTACAGCATTACAAACTTTGTGCTAATGTCCATAACAATATCACCTTAAGGTATTAGGCATCTACAGTTCTGTAGAAAGTCAGCGCTCTGAAGTCTGAGTTCAGAAACCCGGACGGTATAAGGATTCGCGCAGAAATTAGGGTCCCTGTCAAACCCCACTCAAACCTGTGGGGATGCCACCTGATTGAATTATAAGTATTATACTCCAGTTTGATTAAACTTCTTTTTATAAACACTGATGATTTTATTAATGCATTTTCCTGATGGTTTCACTGCGGGAAGTACTAAGAGTAATTGTATGCTCAGAATGGCTCCATGCGGGGATATGTGAGACCCTGTGAGGACTTTTGCCCTCCAGGTATTTATGTTTCTTCAACACAATTTTTGCCCAAGAGTTTTTTTGGTGTTTGATGTTTATTATGTGGCTTTCCTCATCCCCTTCCTGCTCAGGTTCCTGGTCGACTTGCATGATGGTCGCTCACAGCTATTAATTCAACTGCCAGAGGGTACCAGTGTCACACTGTACATTTGGGGGTAAGGTCCTGGAGACAGGTGCTGCTGTGTGACTGCAGCCTATTTCCCTTTGGGAGAGAAAGGGGAAGAGGAGAAAAGTGCCCACTGAGTGTCCTGTGACCCAGCTGGTGCGAGAGTGGGAGGGTGATGGGTGGATAAGCTGTGAGGCAGCGTGCAGCTGAGTAATGAAACGATGATTTAAAACGGGGAGAATCTGAAAGGCCAGCCAGGGATTGATGTTGCAATTAATTCTCCTAGTCTGTTGTTTCATTGGGCTACTGCATTTTGACTTGATTACTTGATGGAGCATGCTGGGGGTGCAATGATCTTGAGGGATGTTGAACATCTGAGTTCAAAGGACTTTATACTGTCCACTGCTAATTTCTCAACAAACTAAGAGGGAAAAACTTAATTCTGGGTCACACCTTCCTACAAAGCTAAAGGAAGATCATGACTCAAGTTTTGATTAGAGTCTTTTCATTTTCAGAAATATTTATTTCAACCAACTTCACTTTTCCTGAGTTGTTTGGTTTGCATGTTTTGTTTGCTTGATTTGTTTTTAAGTATTTAAATTATTTGCAGTCATTGCAATCTTCAGTATTTTGCTCTTAGTATAATGTATTTCTGCCCTGAGAGTTTCATTGTCAGGCTTTTCTCTGGCATAATTTTTTGTCCCCTTGAGCTTGCATTTGACACTAGCTCAAATAGCATTGCTGCATCTCTCCTCCTCAGTCCCTTTAGAGTTTCATGTATCTCACTGAAGTCCCTCATAAGATCCTCTTTTCCAAACAATACAGACCTACTTCTTCTAACCTTTCAGAATGTGTAAGACCCTTGAGTCCTTGTATCATTCTAGATGCCCTTAGCTTTGCCTTCTTCCATTTTTATGATAGTTTTATTATTAAAAAAACCACCCCAAGACCATACACTCCAAATGTGTGACCTCATTTTTTCCCCTTTATAATTTTCTCTGGTTTAGATAGTATTTGTTACCTATTTTATTATTATTATTATTATTATTATTATTATTATTATTATTATTATTATTGAATTATGTTTTGGTTTGCGTTTTTTTAAGTACCCCTACAAACAGCTGCCTAGACAGGCTGAATTTGATCTTCATGGTGCTTAATTCTTACTTTCATAATATATCCTCTGACTTGCACAGATTTCTCCTATTTTGTTCTGCTATAACTAAAATCAGATTCAGGTTTCTGCAAAACTGCAATGGCACTTTGGATCCTTATGTCTCTGTGTTTCTTTTTAACATGTCACATTTGAATTTTGTCCCAGCAAATGTCTTTTTATTAGAAAGCAATTTTACACAATTTGCAAAAGCAGGGACAGGTATTAGGGGCTTGGTGTGGCATGAGAGTCACCACTTTATATTTCTTTGCAAAGTATGTAAAGGTATAAAATAGCTGTAAATTGTTGCCACCAGGAGAACAGGTAGTGGTGCTTGTGAACATAGCTGTGAAGCGGAAGGAAGCTGGCCTGATTTTGTTGAGATTGCTGTCAGCAGCAAAATCACCCAAACCTTGTGCATTCAGCCTTTGTTTCTGCTGTGACAGCACAAAGCAGGATTGAAGAGACACTTGGCCATGGACGAGGTACAATTTCAGACTGGCTTGAACAGCAGACAGAGTCATAACTTAGGCCATCAGAGCATATTTTATAGAAGAAAGAAATACTGGCTTTACACTGCAAAATGTTAGCAAAATCCAAGACAAACAAAAATAAAAATATGCAGGTATTTTTGATGGATAAAAGAGACTAAACTTGAAACTCAACTTCAGTTTAAAACCTATGTCTAAAAAGTTCATATCTACTACAAGAGTAGTATCTTCTTCTCAAGTGTTTGGAATAAGTTTGTTAACACCAATACATCAGAGAAAGATCATACAGAAAAAAAAACCCTGAAATGTTTGATCTCCTTCATTGTCAGTGTAGGAGGAAGGGGTCAAATATCAGTGAGAGTCAAGCTTATAATATATTTTGCCCATCTATCAGACATTCAGTATGACACATTTTATTTAAAGTCTGATTTACTCTTTCCCTTGTATTTTGAGTCATTTTCTTGCCCAATGGCATTACAGCACAGGAAATTCTGTAGATAATCAAACTTGACTGCAATTACTGGCAGGTTGTTCATCAAATGGTAAATTCTGATACTTTTCAAACATTTAAAACAAAAGATTTTCAAACTGAAAGATTTAAAGGAATAGACATGAAAGCCAACATAGCCAAGAAGACTGAATAGAAGTTTTCCTCTTTATATCTTTCTCTCAGGACTAAGAGCAACTTTTTCATGGTACATGATTTACTCACTTCTGAGGCATCCTTACTTCACTTTGCATCCATAACTTTAAAATAATATAAGGCTACTGAAAGGTGCAGAACAGATCCCATTTAAAACTGAGCAAGCTTCTTCATGTTTTGAGCAGAGACCAAATCACCAGTCTGCTCTGTTACTTCATAGGGCTTTTTCTGCTTTCAGAGGAGAGAAGCAATCAACCTTTATGTCTGTTTAGACCACGGTTTCCCTCTCTGCTGATAATGTTAACAAGAGTTCCAATTATTGTCAATCATCATGGCATTTTCACTAACATGAATACCAACAGCACTGACTCATTTCTCATATGGTCACCAGTTTTTGTCATTCTCTAGCTGATCCAGGTTTGCATCAGTGACTGACAAAAGAAATGTTCCACATACCATTACCAGGTTCTTCAATCATCCAATCTCCTCAGTCACTCTGAATTTTTTGACCACTTCTTTTGGTTTTGTTCCTATTTCCCCTGTAGTATTTCCTTCTTTTCAACACAAAGGAAGAGATGTGGAAGGAGAATATTTTAACCTGGTTTGTTGCTGCATTACTTCAGTTGTGTGATGAATCAGGCTCACAGTTCCTTTGAATCAGGATTTTCCACTGACCTTTTGCTCTACAGTGATCTTCAGGAATCTGTGCTATTCATCCTGACTCTTGTGCACTCACTTTCTCAGTCATGACTTCATCCTCTTCTGCATTTTCATGTATCTTCCTATGTTCATCTTACAGGATGTCCTGCAGCCTTACATACACCATAAACAGCACTTATACTTTCAAAGTTTTTAATTTGGTCAGAAGAAACAGGATTGATAGCTTTGTTCAGCTGCCATGGAGGCAACACTAATATACCCAGGCCATCTACTG